>VDFB02121166.1:0-51910 GCA_007258455.2 Sequoia sempervirens
CAAAAACTACAATACCAATCCACATCATGACTTATAATGTATGAGATAATGAAAAATATTTGGAGTACTTATTGAATTATATATTTCTAATTTTCATGCTTACTATTTACCCTATCCATATCTTGTTCAAAAGGACATGTTTTTAGGCTTTTACCCATAGCAACAAGTTAGTGAACCATTTGATCCAATGCTTTCGTAGACATGTATGATAATTGTGGTGGCATAAAGAAGGCAGTGAACTGTTTGAAAAAATGCCACAAAGAAATGGGGTCTCATGGTGATGGAATGCCATTACAAACAAATGCACATCATGGAATTCCATCACCATAACACCGCATTTCTTTCAGACATTTTTTTAGAAAGTTCATTGCCCTCTCTATGGCATTATTGCTTACTATTATGCTTTGATAGATATTTTTCCAAGCATCCATAGTTTGTTGGAAAGCACCTATTTTAGGCTTTTAGCCATAGCTGCAAGGAAATGAGTAGTTTGATAAAATGATTTGGTACACATGTATGGAAAATATGATATCATAGAAAAGGTGGGGAGCTATTTGAAGAAATGCCTCAAAGAAATGTGGTCTCATGGTGAAGTAATTGCATCACTGTTTATGTTGGGTTTCTAAACAACTATATTGTAGTTGAAATTTTGTCATCTATCAACATCTAGTTATTAGTTATGGAATGTGAAGTAATACTTTGAGTTTGAATGATGTGCAATGCAATGTAATCAACAATATGAATATAAACTACATAAATCTATTAAGTACAATTCATTAGTTAAACTCTTTATTCTATTACCTGCATGTAGGTTTGAGTAAATCCACTGGCACTAGGAGGTGTTCCCTGGAAACCTCCAATATTAGCCTATTCAACATCCAAAATCACATATTAAAATACCATTCATTAAAAAATATTATTAACATGTAATACATTTATAATTGTTTACAAGTTACATACCCCACTGATAGGTGTACTACAGAAATAAGTAGGTGGAGGGTTGGTGTATCCAGTCTCAACACTGTGACCCTACAATTTTATTAAAATCATAAAACTAAATTAGTTAATATTGCATTTCGAAATCAAAATTTAATAAATTAAATTCAATGAACATGCTAACTTTTACCTGACTATCAATTCCATACGCCTCATGCAAAATGTCAAAGTGTTGATTGCCTACAATGTCTCTATGTCGGCACTCTCCTTCGTGACAGAAGGCATAACAACACACTCATGAGGCGGCCTATTCAGAGCTTGTCTCCCTTGTTGCGTAGGATCCGGATGTGCATCGGGTCTATCCTGAGCTGACCTCCCACCTCTCCCCTGGAAGTCCCTCATATCAAAATAATTTGGGATTTTGTTCAATATGAACTCACTATATAGTTTCCTAAGGAAATATTGCGGGACTTCACAATTGTTGCATGGTGGGTAATCAAAGACCATGTACCACCTATCATAAAAATAGTTCCCAATCTATTAGTGGTGGCACCAATGAATAGGAAATCTCTTCGCATTGAGGGTAAGATTTTAATTTGTACGTGGATCAGTGAATAATGAGCACAAATCACCTTTTGTAATTTTTAAATCCTTTACATCTTTATATGATATTTTATCCTCATAATAAGCCCTAGCCGCTTGCCTCGTATCTTGTCATCAAACTATTTTTTTTCTAATTAAATCTACATTTTTTAACATATCTTTCAATGAACTTGCTAGGGTCATTATTTTTGTGGTTGAACCATTTGGATCACTCAACCTACTAATTAAATCCTCAATTTTCTTTTTGTTGTTCTCAATTTCACTCATCAAATTTTGTTGAGTGCTAGGAGGGTGTTGAGCGAAATTGGTGAAGGAGGTTGTTGTTGTGGTTGATTTTGTTCTTGGAGATTTTGGTCTTGAGGATTTTGAGGGTTTGCAGGTTGATTTACATCCCCTACAAATTCAAAAAAATATATATCAAATACAGCCTAAAACTAACAAATTCAACCTAAAACTAACAAATTCAAAACAAAACTAACAAATTCAAAACAAAAATCAAACAATCCTTACCTCTCACACCTCCTTGTCATCGTGGCACCATCCTTGCAAAGAAATAGCAACCCTTGGTGAATATTTTTGTACAATGCCTCCTCCTAGAATGCAAGCACAAAAAATGGGGGTTTTGGCCACACGCACAACAAAAAACCAATCGAAATGCAAAATGAATGACTTTCACTTTTTTTTTTTGCTTTTAACATGTCATAACGCGAGTGTGTTATAATGCGCTCACGTTATGGGCTCCTTGTGGCCAAGCCTCAGGCTCAGCACACTAAGTCATAATGCGAGCGCATTATAATGCACTCGTGTTATGACTTTTCAAAACTTTTTTTTGAAAGTGGCCACAAATTGGCTACCCATCTCCATGCACCCACCCATATGTTTTTTTTAAAAGATCTATTTAAATCACAAAAAGATAGAAGTTACTATAAAAATAAAATCACAAGCATGAATTTCATTTTAAATACAATTTTAAACTTAATGATTTTGACCTACTTAAATTAAAAAATAATAATTTTTACTTTCAAACTTTGAGATTATAAATTTGTTCTTCATTTTTGTCCTTTTAGAAAAAGAGATGAAAAAATATACTAAATTTTATAAAAATTATTTTTGATAATTTAATTTATTTTTTATAGTTTAATAATTTTGAATATATTAATAATATTCTATAATTTCAAAAACATTATGATATATTTTATTCTTTCAACAATATTATCATATTTTGCATACTATTAGATATGCTCCATAATCTTAGATATGAAGATATTAAATATATACTAACATATCTTTGTTTTAAAAGACCTATTTAAATAGCTTAGAGAGAACTTTTTTATTTATTTATTTTAGAATTATTTAAAAGTATTTTATTTTATATATTTAAGATTTATTTTAAAATTATTTTATTAATGTCGAGAGGTATTCTATAATGGTTGAAATAGGTGAAGTGTAATGACATGAGCATGTTAACAAAAGCTCTTGTCTTTATCATAAAATTGACAACAATTTACATGTCAAAATCATAAAAAAAATAAAATCACAAGCATGAATTTTATTTCAAATACAATTTTAAATTTTATGATTTTGACCTAGTTAAAAAATTATAATTTTTCCTTTCAAACTTTGACTATTAAAATGTGGTCTTTATTTTTGTCTCTTTAAAGAAAGATGAAAAATATTTTTAAAATTTTTAAAAAATATTTTGATAATTTAATTTTTTTGATAGTTTAATAATTTTGAATATCTTGATGATATTCTATGCTTTCAAAAATATTATGATATAATTGATTTAATTTTGAAGATCTTTATGAAGAGGATTATTATGCGAATATGAATTGTGAACTTCAAATTAGTGAATCATTTTTTGCAAAATTCAAAAAAATAAAGCGAAGACTTTAATCAAACAAATTCAACTACAAAAACCTCTCAATAACATCAATAGCTAAAATGTGAATTAAAAGGGGGAAAGGAGACTAGAGGCAAAGTTCAAGCATGGAATCCAAATACCCTCACTATATAACATGGCCGAACAACATAGACATTCCTCACCTCAACATCAAAGCAAGGCTTGGAAAAGATGTGCCACCCAAAACGTAGGGAAAGGATCATAATTCCAAGGAGGCTAAAGAGAAATCACACAATAAAAAGGAAAGAAGAGCACCCATCAAAGAGAAAAAATACATCAGAAAGAAACAAATCAAGAAGAAAGAAAAACCTAACAAAAGGCCAAACAAAATAGAAATCAAAGGATGGAAGCTACAAAGAAGGAAAAAGAGATTTTAGAAGTTGATGTATAGGAAGAAACAAAGGAATACATTGAGCTTCTCCAAGACTCAACCATCATATGCAAAATTATAGGGCCTAGGAAATAAGGCAAACCATTGAGAAATGGGCTAGGGAAAACTGGAAAAAGGATCATAAAATTAAATTCCTGCTAAATAGATTTTTCATAGTAGCCTTCATGGAGTAGGAATCCATGGAAGAAATTCTACAAGACTTGTACCATCTAGGAAATTGAAGGAAGCCCCATATACATGCCAAAATGGGAGCCAAAATTCAACCCACAGAGTCACACCCCTTACACAGAGGCTAAATGAATTAGGCTTTACAATATGCCCATGGAATACTAGAAGAAAGAATGCTTGGAAAAAATATGAAAATCAATAGGCACCTTAATAGAGATTTACACGCCTTTTCTAGAGAGGAATTCCTATCTCTATACTAGAATGAAGATAGTTGTAATCAGAAATTTTTTGGATAAAATAAAATTAAAAACTAGCAACGAAATTTGGACATAAGAGATTTATTTGGAAGAGAAGAAATTATTCTGCACAAACTGTGAAAGAAGGGATAACTCATCGAAAATGTGCAAAATCCCACAAAAAGTGACTAAGGTATGGAAGAAAAAAGAAAAAAAAAAACCAGAGGTCATCAAAAGTGCAAAAGAAGCAAGCCCCAAGGAAAAGCCTCGATAAGAGAATCTACCACAAAATGAGGATAACTATAAAAGGTGTCAGGAGACTCCTAACAAGGGAAGGGTAGAAGAGGTATTGGATTTCAATCCACAAAAAACTTTAGAAGTTGACAAGGAGTAGATAAATCAAAGGGGAAATATGGAAAAGTAAATTGTATCTGCAAGTAAAAGTGAAGAAGAATTTGATGAGCTAGATATAATAGAACCAAGATATATATCACAATTTGTGGCTCGCCTATTAGAGCCAACCAAACTCCCAAAGAAGAGGAAAGGTCAAAAAACTCACAAGCTCAGTTAAGGGAAGAATTGGAAAATGAAAATGCTATCAAAAGCATCATTTATTTCCTCAAAAACGAAAAGGGAGAAGAGCACTCCCAACCTAGGGAGCCATGAAGATACCAACTTGGAATGTTAGAGGCCTAAATTCCCCTAACAAGAGACGCTTAATAAAGCATCAATTAGAAATAAGTGACTCATAAATCATCTTAATACAAGAAACCAAACTAGCTACAGATGAAATAAGATTCATCCACAAGGCGATTGGGAAGAATCATTTTCAAAAGAAAATGGAATAGCAGGTGGTCTAGGAATACTATGGTGCAGCAATCCAGTGATCCTAAATATGTTAGAGAAGGAATCAAACTAGATGCTTTGTGAGGTCTCAAGTCTTAGATGTAATCTCAAGTTCTTCCTCTTTAATTTCTATGGTCCAACCACAAATTAGGACAAGGATAAACTATGGGAGGCATTAAGTAAAAAAAAATCCACATTAAGTAATAAATGGATCATAATAGGTGGAGACTTTAATGCTATATTAAGAGTTGAGGAAAAGCAAGGAGGGTACGGTATGATTACAACTTCTATGAGATCTTTTGGGACCTTCCTTACAAATAATAACCTTCTAGAAATTTAAACAAAGGATGGACTCTTCACATGGTCAACTAGACAGTGTGGAGATGACAGTATAAGGGAGAAATTGGATAGATTTTTTTTCTCTAAAAATTGGCTGGATATGAATCTAATACTAGAATCAAGCATCCTCCTGCTAATAGGATCAGACCATCTACCAATCAGACTACTACTCAAATAAGAAATAAACCACCGCAAAACTTATTTTAAATTTGAGAAAATATGGTTTAGAAAAGAAGACCTGGTGAACCTAATAGAATCATGGTGGAAAGAGGCACCAAAATGTGTTGGGACTAAGAGCTTCATATTTACAAACAAGCTAAAATATATCAAAAATAAATTACAATCTATTGGAATGGCTCAATTTTCAATAATATCTTCATAGAGATAGTAAGGTTAGAGAAGAAATGATAGAACTAAACATTAAAGTAATGAACCAAGGCATGTTTCAAAATGATTAATGGAAGGAGAAGGCTCTAATGGAAGATTATAATGAAATTCTGGCAAGAGAGGAGGGGTATTGGAGATCCAAATCAAGGGAGGTTTGGTTAAATGAAGGTGATGCCAATACAAAGTTTTTTCATAATAAAACTAAGATAAAAGTTGCACATAAAAGGATAATGACAATTCAATCAACTGATGGTGGGGTTCTAGAGGCCCCAAAGGAAATAAAAGAAGAAGCAGTCAATTTCTTTAAATATTTGTTGGCTCTGGAAGGTTTTGTATCTATCAATTAAATGATGCCAACATTCTATCAAACATCCCACAGTTGGTGCCACCTGAAGAAAATAGCATGTTGACTGCTCCCTTTACAATGGAAGAATTTAAAAATGTAGTCTTTCAAATGCATCCTGATAAATCCCCAAGTTCAGATGGGTTTCCAGCATTCTTTTACCAAAAATATTGGCAATTTCTGGAAAAGGAAGTTTGGGAAGTGGTTGAAGATTTTAGGAAACAACAATTTTTTTTAAAGATATCAATAATATAGTAGTGGCCCTAATACTTAAAAAGGAGGTTTGTACCAATTTCGGGAACTATTGGACAATCGCATTATGTAACACAATTTACAAAATCATATCTAAGCATTGGCGAACAGACTCAAAAAATTGTTAGAAAAAATTATCCCAAAAAACCAAAGTGGTTTCACACCTAGTAGGGATATTGTGGATAGCATAATAATAGCCAATGAGGCCCTACACACAATCAACAAAGAATAAGCACAAACATGATGTTGAAGTCGGATGTAACCAAAGATTATGATAGAGTAAGGTGGTGCTTTCTAATAAGAATCATGGAACAATTTGGCTTCTGCAAGGATTGGCTTCAAATGATATATTATTGTATTTCATTAGTACGATATTTAGTCCTAATCAATAACGAGTTGTGTGGGTTCTTCAAAAGCACAAATGGCATCAGACAAGGAGACCCAATATCTCCTTTTCTATTTGTGATAATGGTAGAGGCTTTGAGTAGGCATATAGCACACTACCAGGAGCAGGGTAAATGGAAATGTATGCAGATAGCACAAGGCATAGAACCTACTACCCACCTACAATTTGCAGATGACATAGTACTATATGGAGAAGCATCTATCAAAGAGGTTGAGATGATTAATAAGTGCATGGAAGTATACATCAATGCTTCAGGTCAGCAAATTAACAAAGACAAGTCCAAAATCTATTTCGCTAACACAAAAAAAGTATTACAGAAAAGAATAGTAAAAATTTTGGGTTACAAAATTGATGAAATCCTCTACAAATATCTGGGGGTACCAATCTTCAAAGGAATCATAAGAACTAAATTATGAGATCAGATAAAGGAAAGGTGCAGAGACAAAGCCTTAAGTTGGATCTAGAGAAATGCCTCACATTAGCAAGCAACATCACAATGATAAAATTTGTTTTAGCAACCATCCCAATTTACACAATGTCATGTATGCAATTGACAAACAAAGCAGCTTCAAGCTTGGATAGCATCTTGAAGAACTTCCTATGGGAAGGGTCTAATGAACAACATCGGTTTCCTCTAATACATTGGGATAATGTTTGTAAAGATCAAGGAGAATGTGGCATAGGAATAAGGAACCTAAAATCAAATAATTTGGCATTAGGAGCCAAATTAATCTAGAAAATGTACCAAAAACCTACACTATTGTGGTGCAAAATATTACAGCAAAAATATTTGGATAATACAAACCTTGGGAGAATTCTTACAGTTGCCAATCTGAGAGGTGGTTCACATATATGGAACTTCATGCTAAACTGTAGGCGCATAATAAAGAACCACTTAACATGGAAAATTAATGATGGTAACAAAGCCTGGACTTCTGGCAAGACTCATGGGGAGGTTATAAACCAGTGGAGGAGGATCTAGTGCTATCCCCCCACATCTCAACAATTAGAGAAAGGTATGGCAGGAAGGTGTGTGACTATATCAAAATAGCTAATAATGGACTTTATAGGTGGGTGAACCTTGAAGATGCTCAAGTGGGGGAATTAGTGAGGAGAAGATTCACAAAAAAATTGCAAGAAAAGCATATTTTCCTTAACAATCAAGCTAATAAGATAATTTGGTGTGGGGCTAAATCAGGGAAATATTTAGTCAAGTTAGGCTATCAAATACAAATGGTACAAGGTGCCAAAAATTGGCCAAAAAAATTATGTTGGGGACAAAGAACATTGCCCAAAGTAGGGGCCTTCTCATGGACTGCTTTACATGAGAATGTTGACCACCTCTTGCTACATTGCCCATATGCATCCTAGGTTTGGGACTGGCTAGCAGCTAATTTGGAATGGTATTCTCCAAGAAACAACAATCTATGGGGCTTATTCTTAAGCTAGCCCAAACTTAAAAAAGAATCATTTTGGGGGAAATATGGGTGGAATCCCCCTCAATCGTTATTTGGAACATATGGAAAGAGAGGAACATGCATATCTTCCAGGATAAGGCCAAATTAGTTAAAGAGCTGATATAAATTATAGAGGAGAACATTGTGGAAAGACTGAATGCTTGAATCAAGCAACAAAGAAGAAAGAAATTCACAAGATGGGACAATGAACTAATTATAAGATGGGTCTCTCTAAAGATCCCCCCTTTTATCAATTTGTCCCAAAATCCAGAGACAAAAGATAGAAAGCTAAATGGAGTTGTCCCCCAAAAGGAAGGTTGAAACTCAACATGGATGGTGCTTCCCAAGGAAACCCGGGAGGGGTTGGGTGCATAATTAGAGATGAAAAAGGAAATCTAATAGCGACCCTATCAATCAAAATCCCAGACACAACAAATAATGTTGTTGAAGTTGAAGGAATTCTGAGAGGACTACTTCTATGCAAAGAGAGAGGATTGAAAGATATAGAAATGGAATGTAATTTAACAATTTGCATCAACATCTTATCAAAGGGATCCATTGAAGATTGGAACCTGCAGTCCAAAATAAATAGAATAAAGGAAATCATGGAGGAAGTGTAGGTACAATCCATAAGCCACATCTATCGAAAAGAAAACAAGGTAGTGGACTTATTAGAAAACCATGGTATTGATCAATCTGATCTACTCATAACAAGCAGTCAAGTAGAGAATTGGCAAAGTTTTGACTTAATAATAGAGGCAAAAGCAAATAATAAAGCATAAAACCATTGTCCCCAAGCACTTAGTTGGTCCAAGATATTCAAATTCCACTTACATTGCAAAAATAGTAGAGTAGATTAAATCCAGGGGCATGTATAAAATTGACTTTAAACCAAGGAGTGGAAGACATAAGCCCTACCTCTGCCATATTAGTTGTTTAACATTCTAAGTAAAGTTCCAAGGATTATACCGCTATAGTTGTGATTTACTAATCCTTAGAGGACAACTCAAATGGTATCAACTTCACTCAAGAAGACATCTAAACCCAAGGTCGACCCAAAGAAATTTAGATGGTACAAGAGTGCATCAGAACCTAGGGTTTCGTTAAGGATTGTAGAAGTGAACAAATAAATTAACATAGGTAGACCTGAACCGGCCTTTAGGGCTGCGGATTTACAGAAGAACTTGGCAAGGCAACAAAAACTGAACCTACCACATTTCCCTTGAAAACTAGGCAAAAAGCTAACCAGAGTATGTTCGTAAATGCATACAATCAACAAGCCCTAGATTTTTCCAACAAGGTTTTTAACGTAACTGAAATTTCGCACTTAGCGTTACTAGGATGTTGAGCATTAGAAGAACAAATTTTCCAAAGCAATAATGGTTTACCCAAATACATTAAAACTCTTTGTTAAAAAATTCTTGTCACATAAAAATATTTTAAGGTGTTTTCAGAATCCATATGGCAAAAGGATACCAATTCATTCATGTAGTTGTCCAAAACCAAAAGAGAACATAATGAAACAAATCACAACCATAATGGAAAACACATTGGATTGACATTCCAAACCATGAAAAAAGATAACTACAAATAAATTTTGTACAAGATTTCAATTTTTCATGACATTTGTAGCTTTTTTAATGTATAAGAAAAATGCCCATGAGGGTTTATAACCAAAAAAAAAAAGTAATCTTGGCAAAAAGTAAACCAGATACGTGAAAAAATATCTTAGGGATTTTCAGATTCCAATTAATAATAAGTTACCAAAACACCCTCGAAGATGCCCAAATTCAGAATAATGCACAACAAAATAAAATGCAACTATAATGGCATTCTATTTTTTGAAATAACAATAACTGTAGGTAATATTTATATAAGAGTTCAACTTTTACATGATTCTAGCGGTTTATCAAAATATAAGTAAAAAATGACAAGCGAGAGCCCTTTGTCTAGATTTTCTTTTAAAATATTATATAAAAGACCTCAAACATTGGATAATTCTGATGACTCTTATCTGAGAACTCATCAAAACAAGTCCAAAGACTCTGAATCAGCTGACTTCAAAAGCATCGAACTTGTCTAACCAGTCGAATTCGTCTACAAACTCATATTGGTATATCTTAAGCAGAAATTTATAACCAACCAGAGTGCGGCTTCGATTTCGCAAGAGCTCCCCTCTATTTATATGAAGCAGAATTGGTAGTAAACAAGCGTCGTGAGGCATACCTAGATCCTATGGCCGGGGAATCCCTTCTCTGAGCTGAGCAGCATTTAGAACTCCTTCCAGACCACCCAACAAAAGAGAGCAGAATAATTTTCGGGTCATACTTTCAATAACATCCATATCCAAGGTGGTGGGTTCCAAACAGATAAAATTAAATTAAAACCAAGCGAACGGAAACATTTCCATATCGCAGGAAACCTAAAAATTTACGGGGAATTACCAGCCAATTTCTGGTAATACTTACCTTAACATATATATATATATATATATATATAATATTTCATAAATATAAAAATATGCTTCATACTATTGAATATGATATATGAAGGTATTAAATATACTCTAATATATGAAAAATAAATATATTATATATTATATCTATTCTTCATATGTTGCAATATAAATATATATAGAAAAAAGTATTATATTCGTATATATTTATGTTGGATGTATAGATAATTTAAGATATCTATGTATTTAATACATATATGAATATATTATTAATATCTATATTTAATTATATAATATGCATCTTAAATATTTAATATATATTCAAAATATTTTAGATGGTTTAGTAATTTGAAATTATTTATACATTTAATTTTTCATAAGTATTATTAAAATATATTAAAAATTGATTGATATATTTTCTTACAACTTTGTAGGGTGTCTCATCTAAGGTTAAATTTTGAAAAGGAAGACTAATGAAGAGAACATCGAAGAGAATATGATCAAAATTATATTAAACAATGATGTGAACAAATGACAAATTGAGGAAAAGAGGAAGTAAGAACTCATTGAAATGAGAATAATAGAGAATGATAAGTTAAATGTAGGCTATTTATGACAATTAAGGAGATTGAAGTGGAAATGAGACATGAATGTGAGATGATAACACAATGTGTGTGAACATCTCAATAGGAGCAATTGTGAGATTCACAAAAATACATTGGATTGATTTTCTAGACACGTGAAGGTGGCCACTTGATCTTTTATTTGTGTTGCTTTGATCAACCAAATCAATCTTTTGCCTACAACTCGTTATTTATACACACATATTCTCTACCACACGTTGTCTTCAATATGCTTTGGATTGACTCAATATTGGCCTCACACAAGTAGATAAAGATCCATAACCTTTTCCCATTGTTTTCTTTAACTAAAAGATTGTGCAACCTTTACCAATGTTTTATAGTATAAATTGACACACAAAAAAAACATAGAAAATGCATGCAACTGGTGTTCCAAAAAATAACTCAACAGATAATATTATACCAAAAACCAAATTTTAGATTGAATTTGATACAATGTGATACTAACCAAAATAAGTTGGATTGATTATCAATATTGATCAAACAATGAAAATTTGGCAATTGTATGCCCCTACAAGTTATAGAAAAAATAGAATATGCAAGAAAAATGAAAACACACGAAATTGGATATAATCAGAATATATTAACCCACAAATTGAGTGAACATATAGGAGAGAGGGAAGAAACCACCACCACAAATAGTAGAGAAGACTAGGTTGTCAACTCCCACTAACTAAGAGTGGTGGAAAGTTAACTTCCTCAAGACTCGTAAGAGGTGCTGAGTTGAATCTCACTAACTAGGACACCTAAATAGGATTAAAACCATGTGGAAATATGATGTGGGAGCATCCAAGTCCATGAGCAATCCTATGTCAACCAAAAAGTATTTCCTTGCTTTCTTGATTGTTGTTTCGTTCTTGTTTTTGCTTGCAAGAGTTGAAGATTCAAATTACTCAATATTTCTAGTTGGTTCCTAGCTATGTGATGATGTCACCTTAAAGAGAAGCCAAATGGGTACCCAAATTTCAAATTTAGAGAAGTTTGGACCAATATTGAACAAGCTATGAGATTGTAGAGTTTAGACCACAATCGAATCTTATGGAACTTTTGGCCTTCTTTGGATCCTCTTAATATCCCCACAAGCCTTCTATGATGTTGATCTCCATCGAAGCTTATCTTCTAAGATTTTTTGGAACTCTAATGGATATGTGGATGTGGAAGTTAAAGGGTTTGTGGATATTTCTTGGTGCCTCGTGTTTTCCCACTAAGTCCCTATGGAGTTGAAACCCCCCTAGCCACTAATGTATTTTAGACTTGTAGAACTTCTTACCCCTACTAGATTTGTGGAAATTTTGTGTGATGCTAGATATTATCCAAGTACCCTTGCATTCTTTCCAAGTCCATTTGACGTATGTTTCCCTACATGCCTTGTATTAACAAAAAATTCTACACTATGTGCACATGTCTAGAACATTCCCATATTCCCACAACTTCGTGTCTCCTTCGAAATCCCACAACTACCCCAATGACCTATCTTTTATGCAAAACTATGAAATTCTTGAGCAACATGGATACATCTAAGTACCCCTCAAATCTCTACAATGTTCCTTGAGATTTATTTTCCCTGCATGAATGTTTGTAGTAGAATTTTCCTTGTTATGTGGACCTATCTTAGTACCCTACTGATCCCCACAACATCCTAAATACCCTCATTTTTTTGTAAAAACATCCTAAAGTGTTAGAAAATGACAAAAAGACCACTATAACAGCCTACATAGTGGATCAAGGGCATTAGTGAGTGAATGAAAAGTGTCCTATCATGTCAAGACATGGGGTGGTTGCCACCTTCTACATGATTCTCTATAAATTGGGAATTCTACTCTTTTGAAAGGGAATTCTTTTACAACGTTTGAGCAGTTAGAAATTGAATATTAAAAAAGAATTATGCATGTAAGAAGGAAAATTTTGTGAAACTTGTTGAGACCTACAAAATTTTAGAATTTTTTGTGCTTGTTTAATTAGATTCTATTCATTTAAACCTTAAACCCTAAACCCTTACATTGGATTGTTACTTTGTTGTCTATTTTCATGGTGACTTGTTCATCCTATTGCTAGTCTTTTAAGTTGCGTCTTGTCACCTTTATTTTTGTTTAGTGACCAACCCTTTTGTTCTAGAAATGGGCCCTATCTTTTAATATCGTGCAGTTACCTTTGTATGTTCCCATTATATGGTCCCTAGTTTTGTCCCTACTAGTATCCACATGGATGAATATTATTCAAGCACATTTTTATCTCACAACATGCCTTCTTATTTTGAAAACCAGGTCCAAAGTTGTGCTTGCACGCTATGTGGACACATGTATCCTACCTATAATTTGTGTTGTATGTCTGTTTGTGCGTCCCCACAATGATGAGTTATAATTATCTAGTTGGTAGCACATATATTTTATATCGCACAAGTTCTAAAATTAAATGCAAATTAATTTTGTGCTTATGTGCCTTCATGACATGTGTCACCATCATAGAAAGGTAAAGACAACTTAGTGATTCTGATAGTGAATGTGGGGCCAACCCTAAGACTTGGAAACAACTTTATAAGTGGTGAAATTTTGTTATAGTGCTTGCATCCTTCACACCATGACTTGGCCAACAAATATTCAAACAATTTTTTGGTTAAAGGAAAAGTAGTGTGTTGACCATCAATCATGAGGATTCCCACCAAGATCAGCTATTGGTATTCAAACTTGAGAATTCCTATTGAAAATTTGCAGGTTTCACTCACTCGAGCCATAACTACAGAAGAGTTATTTGCACAAGAAAATTGAGTCATTGGGGATATTTTAGAAACCATGTCTATGAAAACTAGGGTTTTCAAAATTTGAAAATGGGTAAGTCAAAATTATGTTTTATGCATCTAAGGAATATAATTAGAATTTTCTAAATAGTTTGAGATAATTTTATTAGGAAATTGAACCTTAATTATGGTAAAATCCATAAACCATAATTTTATAACAAAACCTTAAAAATGATTTGAGTGTCATCTCAAGATGGTAGAATGAAATGGTGGTTTGAGGAGGATATCATTAAATTTAACTCCTGAGTTCTTCAAATAAATCCAAACATGCACAAGGGTTTGGAATTCTCTCAGATAAATTAATTGATAGAGTCAAGGCAATCAAGGATGCAACCATTATGGTTCAAGGTTGGGACCTCTTCTAGTATGGTTACAAAAGGTGTGATGTTGTAAGATCCATTTCAAACATTTGGAATTTGGATTTGGGTAGATTAGTAGTATTAAATATAATTTTCAATGTGTATTTGATAAGGTTCATTACCAAGAATTATGATGCTAAGTCTAGAAAAAAAATTAACAATAAGAGAGATGTGTTGACTAGACTAGATAGGAATTTCATATGTGAAGTGTTCAAACTAAATGTAGCTACAAAAATTCCAATTGGTTTTGATTCACTATCTAGATAATATGCTAGGGATAAGCACAATTATAGATTTATGTGGTTACCACATCACAGAAGGAGAGATCAAAATAAAATAATTGTGAGGTTTACTCAAGATGAAGTAAAGCCATTTAATTATGACATATTTGAGGACTACTTCATGAACACCTACTTTTTCCCATGTCAAGTTTTAGGTGTGGATTGCAAGGCACAAATGTATGTACATTTGATGATGATGGTTGTTGATATCCAACATAGAAATATAAATAGGAGCTTTGACTTTTATACCTTTATTATAGAGGGAATTCATAAGAGTTTGATACAATAAAGGGAGATGATAGATTTATATACTTTAAGTGACATTCCCTTCTTTGTCTCTTTTTTTTATACATTGTGAGACCTATTTGGAGTCCTACAATGTTCCAAGATTTTGAACGAATACCACTACCTATTTAAATTTGGACACATATATGGGATATAAATTGTTTGACATCAAACTATATTTTATTTGAAGGATATTTTGTGTAGTTAGTTTTAGATAATTTGGGTTATAAGAGTGCTTACATATTGTCAGGAAAGGTAATGAAATTTTTGAGACCCAAGGAAAGGACAACTGATGATGGTATTGATCATAATTGGGGAGATTGGTTTCTCCATCCAAACACAAGAGTTATCAAAATATACGGTTCTCAATTGCAGCTACACATATTGTCCACAGTTGTTCCTAATACAATTTCATTCTTGGAAATCATGTGGAAATTAAATGAAAGTGATAAATTTCATCTCATGACAATCAATAAGGGATCATTATTGGTAGCTACAATTGTATTTTCTAACTTCATGTCTAATTTCAAAGAGGGATTAGAGTTGATATATCCCATATAACCCTTTAGAATGAGAGTGGATAAAAAGAGAAATTGTGACCTATAACACTTTATCAATTAAGTCAAGGAGAGAGTGGGAAGAGCACAATATTATCATGAATTTGATAAGGCTAAAGATATAATCAGTAATTTTATATCAGATACAAACTTACAAAGAAGAAAATTTTCATGGGTAATCACTCTCAAAGGAGAAGAGTGAAGAAAATGGCTAATTACCCTAATTATCAAGGAGTATACAAATAAATTGAGGACCTCATTGTCAAAGTAAAAACTGTGCTTGATAATGTACTAGATTATGATGAGGTAAATCAAATTCTTTCATCACTGCCAAGATTCTAAATAAAAGGATTTCCCTCAAGATGGGATAATGATGAACATTAATACAGGTGAGAATGCAATAAATGATGTAAAATTGAATTTCTTTTAGATTATCAATTTATAAAGCTAAAGGAATTCAAATACATGGATAAAAATAAAATGGAATCATTCTTCGAGAAGTTAAGTAAGAAAAGAGAGGAATCCACAAAGGAAAAAATGTACAAAATAACCCAAGAGGTTCTAAAGGAGGTTGACTTTCATGTAATAAAAATCACTCCTAAAGAAGGAAGAAGACCTATGTAGGATAGTGGTTTCTTAGTGTTGCTAGGATGGGACACAACCTCTACCACTACATTGGATACCATTAGAAGGTAGTACACAAGGGAAGAAGAACTAACATCCAATGAGAAATCCAAGGATTTATACTTTGGATCAAGATTCAATACAAGATTTGAGACTATCAATATAGGAAATTTCTTTACAAACTCAAAAGCCACAAGTTTTACATAATGTCAAGGAACTTATTGGAAACCTTATTGTTAAAAGACTTGTAGATACCACTGTAGTGTAGAAAAATTTTGTCGTTTACATTTTCACACTTGTTTTTGGAATGATTAATGTTAAAAGGAACTTAATGTTGCCTTGATCTAGTGTTGCAATATGTTTA
This sequence comes from Sequoia sempervirens, assembly GCA_007258455.2. NCBI lineage: Eukaryota > Viridiplantae > Streptophyta > Pinopsida > Cupressales > Cupressaceae > Sequoia > Sequoia sempervirens. The sequence continues at coordinate 16,628 of VDFB02121166.1, forward strand.
ATACATTCACATTAGGTCTTGGGCCCTCTTTAAGCTCAATAAACCTAAATTTTCCTTAATTTAGTGTTGTAAAGTGTATTCATTTACACCTTCAAATTAAATTTAGGACCCTTATAAACTAAATGGACCTAATGTTGCCTTGATCTAGTGTTGTAATGTTTTTTACACATTCACATTGGATTTAGGGCCCTTTTAAGCTAAATTAACCTAATTTTTCCTTAAATTAATGTTGTAAAGTGTATTTATTTTCACCTTCATATTAATTTTTGGGTCCTCTTACATTTATGACCTTCATATAATCATTAATAGGCCCCTAAGACCCCATATTATGCATCTTGAGGCTTATTTCAACCAAAATCTTGACATAGACATCAAATATACTTAATTTTCTAACTCCTCAAGACTTTATCTAAAAAGACCTGGTGGGACCCATACACCACCTTGGGCATATGAGTCCCATCTAGATGGGACCTATGTGCCACAAGTGGCGTATGAGACCCATTTGGTCCCTTTTTAGGGTTTTGAGTGGGAAATCAGGGTTTTAAGTTTAAATTTCATGAATGTCAATTTCTAGGATCTAATAAATAGTAAATTGCATGGATTTCCTATATAAAAAAGGTCTCAAATCATTATTTCACTAATCCTTCATGATATCAACCTAAGCTATCAAGAGTTAAGCATTCCAAGATTTCACAAGAGCGTCAAGAGAGTTTACAAGAGCATTTCTAAGGCATTCAAGGGTATAATTCTTCATCAATTGTTGCAACAATTCAAGATCCATCATAATGTCAAGGTTATCAAGCATCAAGAATTTTTTTGATCTAGTGTTGTGATGTAGCATTCAAGATCCAAGATTAAGCATTGTTCTACACTTATTTCAAGATATTTATCTACATTCTTCATGGCCACTTTGTGTTAGATTGCAGATTTACAAGGAATCATTCAAGGTATCATTGTTCATGTTTAATGTTTCATGTTCCATTTTTCATGTCCTTATTTCATTATATCATCATTTGGTTTAATTACCTAAAAGGGTTTTTACCAAAGGAAACCCATATTCCCTAAGAATCAACAAGTTTTTCTCTCTCTCTCTACATGTGTGCAAATCTAGGTGCTTTGAGGCTTGAAGATCCTTTGGAGATTAGGTTGCAAGGTTGAAGAAAGTCATCAATTTGTCACAAGGTTGCTATCTTCACTTAAAGTCGCCTACAGGTTGCAAATTAGGGTTTCAAATCCATAAACAAAGTGTGGAAGGAAGAGTAGAGATTGGAGACTTGATTCAGATCTTAACCCTCTGAAAAAGTAGAGTGGGACTGATACGCCACTTATGGCGTATGAGTCCCAGTATAGCATATTTCCAGATTTTGGGAGATTTAGACTCACCACTGTCAAATTCCTATTTCCACCCAAAAACCCTAGTTTAGGACTAAATTGCCCAGACTGGTGTATGAGTCCCAATGGGAATCAAACAACAAGTTTTTAGGGTTTTGGCTCAGCTTTTCTTGACCTCATCACTCTTCCAGGTGCACCTCTATTCATTTCTAGTTTGATATTATGTATTTCAGTTTCATTTCCTATGTCATATAGTTAGCTTTTGCATGGTACTTTGCATGATTCATTCATCTCTTGTATTTCCAAGCCAGAGCTTGGTGGTGAACCCCTCTTTAGTCTCTAATCAGACCCTAGGACACCCTACTATAAGATCTCTTTCCCCTTCTTCATCCTTGGATTGAGATCTTTAGGGTTTGCTTGAATGAGAGTGTAGAAGATTGTTGTTCTATGTCCTAAACCATAAAGCGACAATTTTCCACCTTTCAACCATAGAACCTCAAGTAGCATCATTAGCATTAATTACAACACTGTTTAGTGAAGAACTGTGGAAAAAATGGTATAGGTTGATTTTGATAAGTTGCAAAGAGTTCACATCAAACTACTATAGGAGTACAATAAGGTTAAATCACAATTTCCACCTCTTTAATACACTATTTATGAACCATCTACCCCTCAATCAAGCTCAATAGGAACATCCACTCAAGATAGAGAAACTTTATCTTTGAGAATAAAGGAACTTCAAAAGAGAAATTGAATACAACTAAGTCCATGAAGGGAAGAAAAGTGTTTTAATGATCTACTTGGACATAGAATATCTTACTTTATTCATAAAAATATGGCACTTGGATTGGATACAATGATTTGAGAAATGCTTATATCAAGTGCAAGTAGCATGAGAAAACCTTAATAGATATTTAATAAGTACTTGAATCCCCAAAGTGTCAAAAATAAATGGGATCTATACATAAGACAAATATGACAATGATGCTCCAAGTGAATTAGAAATTACATTTGAGTTGGTGGGATTAGTAGAAGATATTTCAACCTACCAGTCTAGATTAGAAATGTAACAAAAAATTAAATTTTGAAATATTTTGAATCACTAGAAGAGGCTTGATGCGTAAGATTTTAGATAGCAATGGAATTGTCAAATATTTTGAGTAGTGGATGAATTATTTTAACAAAATTTGTCTTATCTAAGCTCTTTCATATATGCAATTGGGGAACTTGATTCAGACTTACTAAATAACAACTTGGATGAATTAATAAAGTTGGAATGAAATTTACAAAAATTTAGTAAGGAAGCTAGGGTAGTTCTATGTGCAAGATATGGGGTTCATATAAATAAAATTACAAAGGTAATTGAATATCATTAGCATTAAGTATAAAATTATACTTCATGGTTAGAGAGATGCCAAGGATAGATCAGCATTCCATGTCAACATTTTCTTCTTCTTCAAGCTCTCTAAGATTACATATAGTTGCAGAGGTGTCAACATTTTTGTCTTCATCAACAATTTGAATCAATTGATTTCATCAATAGCTTAGGGGGCACTCTTTTCTCCTTGTTATAAAAGGAATCTATTTTGTTAGCAGTTGTTACACTTCTTGGCTATAACTGTCTTTTTTGATGAGTATCAAGTTTTCTCCTTAATATTACATGCTTACCTTGTTATAGTTAAGAGGATATTATATTATTATTAAACATCCAAAGAATTGTAAATTAAGTCAAGTCTCTTAGTTTGTAAAGTGTTGTTAGGTTTTTGTTGTCAAGGTATGTAATTTTTTTGCAAATGGAAATGTTGATCAAGGAATTTATGAATACATGATTTCATCATGTTATCATATCCAACATTATAATACAATATCTTTCATGAATGAAATAATCAAGAGCTATGGATTTATTCATTGAAAAGTTCTTGCATTGTGTACTTTTATTTATAGTTTTTATTCAATGAATGGAGTAATTGATTTCATTTCAATACAAAGGATATTGTTGTGACTGATGAATGTAGTATAGGCTAACTACACTTGATCCACGAGGATTCAAAGTATATCCACTATGCATCAGTCCCAATAAGATCATTCAATTTAAACAAAGTGAAGAAGCCATTAAAACTAGCATATTAGAACAAGAAAGCTTAATAAAAATCTACTCTAAGACATTGAAACTTATCCTATTGGGGGAGTGGTGTCACATTGATGTGGAATGGCAACCCTTTCCCAATCCCTTGGATAATGAACTTGTTTCGATCGATTCTATTGAAGAGAATTGATGAAACCAATGAAAGATGTGTTGTAAAACATGATGAAAGCTATTTTAACATGATAAATGCTATGATGTTCAATGTGAGTGTATGCAAAGCTATTCTAAATGTATGCAAGATTCGAAAGATTATGATTAGGTGAAATTTAGGGTAAGATCCAAATGCATGAGAAAGAGGATATACCAGTAAAAAAATTCACACTAAATCACTACAAAAATATGTAATTATGAGAGCCAAAAGATGCAAATAACAATAAAAAATGCTACCTAATTGTTATAGCAACTATGGGGGAATTTTTTAGAGCATAAAACATTGTGTACCTAGCTAGAAAGCTTTTTTTGAGCTACAAAGGACTCATTCACCTTCAGTGGGTACCTAACATGGTTGTGTACCTGAGACCCAGTTTTCATGCCTTTTTAAGGCACTTTGTACAATATGTAAATTATCTCATATTTTTCATTATCTCTTCTAGTGAAATAGCCTGTGTGCTTCTCTCGCTCATTCATGAAATTTTATTGGTAGATGTTTCTCTTGGGTTATTTTCTCTAACAAAAACTTATCCTATTGAGGGAGTGGTGTTGCATTGATATGGAATGGCGACCCTTTCCCAATCCCTTGGATAATGAGCTTGTTTTGATTGATTGTATTGAAGAATCAACAAAACCAATGAAAGATGTGTTGTAAAACATGATGAAAGCTATTTTAACATGATAAATTCTATGATGATCGATGTGGGTGTATGCAAAGCTATTCTAAATGTATGTAAGATTTGAAAGATTAAAACCCTAATTTCAAGATATACTAAATGGATGCAAATAAGTTACCATGGAAGCCATTAATGGATGCTCTAAGATAATAATGCATGTAAAATAACCTAAAATTCTTTTAAAACATAAAATGTGAGTGAAAATGGATGTGATTTTCAACAGCATAAGTTTGCTCTGAAAAGGTGGATCCCTATTCAATAGATGCAAGCTCTATTTATAGAATAGGAAAAATGAAACCGATGGTCAAGATTAAAAGAATCAATCAATGGTCAGAATGGAAGGAAAATGAAGGCATAGATCATGGATTCCCACCAATGGTTAAGAATGCACTTGAGATGATATTTAATCAAGGGCTTACATTCATCCAAATAAACACACTTTCAACACTTACACAAGAAGTTTGTTGAAAGTTGGTTATAAAGAAGAATATTCCTTTTTTCAAATGAGTGAAGAGGGAAGGAATATTCCATGGGAATATTCCCCTTTTGGAGGAAATTAGCATTTAGTTAATTAAAACCAAATTTTAATGTGCAAAGGGGAAGGAATATTCCATAAGAATATTTCGTTTTGGAGGAATGTGCAAAGGAAGAATATTCTCAAGGAATATTCCCTTGCAAGTGGGAGGATTAGATTTAATTAACAATTTGATAATTAAAATAAAGTTTCAATTATGCAAATTAGGAGAATTAAATGATATTCATTAAATAAAATGATTTAATGAAAAAGGGGGGATGTGATATGATACTTAATTAAATCTAGCTTAGGGTTATTTAATTAAATAAGAGGACTTAGGGATTAAATTAAATAAGTTGATTTATCCAATTTAACAAGACGAAAGGTTAGTATGAAAGGGGGAGGAATTAACCTAATTAGATCAATTAGATTAATAGATGAAATTTGACATGATTAATTAAATAGCTAGGCTAATTTAATCAATTAAGCTAAAAGAGGACAGGTTTCAAGATGAAGCGATGCTAGTATATTAGATTCAAGTGCATGATATCATTCAGGACATTTTTGAGTGTCTACATTTTTTCCCTCTTTGAAGCAAGGTACCTGTTATGTTGGTTCAAAGACTGGTGCTTTTTGGATTAAATTTGCTGCTCATATCAAAAAATTAAAATATATATATATTTTTTAGATGCCCCACTATTTCCCCAGTGGAAGGAATAAGATGGTTCCCTACCCCTTGAGAAATTAAGCGAAAATTTTGAGTTTTGGGTTGATTTCTAAACAAATGTAAAATATAGGTTTAGGTGCTAAAACATGCCCCAAGATGCCAAAAATGGCCTCAAAAATGCAAAAAATGGCTCAAAATAGGTTGCAAAAGGTGGAAATAGGTAAAACAGGTCAAAACCCTAGCTTTTGACTAAAATTAGGGCAAAAAAACCCTAATTTTTAGGCTTAAATAGGTGAGAAAGGTTACACATAATTCATTTGTGCATTCAACCCTTAGAGATTTGTGTATTTGGAGCTCTAACACCTTGGCGAGATGGCTCACCGTGTGCTTCCACTTTACCTTTTGGAGTGGGTTCGAGAGTACCAGTGTCAAGCAAACATAGGACCCTGGGGATGTGATTGAAAACTTGCCTCAATTTTTGCATTTAGGTGCATTTAATAGCACATAAAAATTAGGTTTTTAGGAGCGTCACTATATAGCAATGCACGAAAGGCATCGGAAGCGTCGCTATTGACATTTTAGCAATGCCCTTACTATTTTGCAACACACCACCATTTTTTGCTTGGGTGACACATTTGATTTAGGGGTCACGAGTTTAATATAATGACACAGGCTTTTTAGGTTTAGCGTCACTCACTTGTGGTGGGAGATGCACTTTCCAAATAGCGATGCATCCTTATTTTTTATTATAAACATGTGAATGCCAATTCGCTATTGAGCGTAGTGATGTACGTCACTAAATGGGTGACACATCTCTGAAATGGATATGATGATGCATACCAAACAATTGATGCTATTTATTTTAGTGACGCTTTTGATGTTTTAGGATGTAAAGTCTCAGATTTTGATCACTTTTTTAACATTTTGGTAAATTGACATTGTGTGTGATGTGTGCAGGAGGATCCTCCACCATTGATGTCACGAGAGCACCATTAAAAAATTTGGCAGCAGCAAGAGAATTTGATGACCATGAGGTAGAGCAGTTGGGGATGCTTGGACTAGGCTTCATCACTTTCTTGCCCAAGGTTTGGACCCACCTTGCCATGATGACGGTGTTGGTCGAGAGGTGGCACAAAAAGACCTCTTTGTTTCACTTGCCTACTAGCTAGGCCACCATCACACTCGAGGATGTGTGGCGTATCTTGTGATTACCGATACATGGAGAGTGTGTCATCTATGACACAGATGTCGAGAGTGATGCATGTTTTTAATTGCTACACACAGAAAACATCATCATGGTGAGCTCTTAGATTGATTTGGACCTATATAGGGATCTTATACCCATATTCATATTTTTCGTTGTTGCACTAATTTCTAGCATCATTTCCCCATATCAATGAGGTAGAGGCTTTAGTCCTAGTTGGGGAGTGGCATGGGAGGCTATGATTAGGACTATTATGTTTGTCTGGGGTCTAGTTCTTTTTTCTTCCCTATACCACGACATGCATCAAGCAATGTATTGCAAGGGTAGGAGCATCGAGGCAAGTGTTACACTACTCCACATTTGGGCATATGAGCACATTGTCATGTTGAGACCTTTGGTTGTTCTAGCATAAATTCATGAGGATGAGCCCATCGTCTTCAAGTACAGGGTTCCAATGACACTCCAGCATATTGGCCCTACAGGTTTACCTTATTGGTGTAGGTTCATTGATGATATTACTTTTTTCATATGGAGGTCATGACTGTAGACTCCAGCATGGTACGATGACCAGCAACAGCTATATTTCACTAGGAAAACTTGTTATATACAAGGGACAGAGCACATGATGATAGAGAGGTATCTCCCAGACCGTGTGGCCAAATAGTTTGGGGAGGTACAGGATGTACCTCTTGACAATTATGCAACAATATTCACTAGATCTTAGAGATAGGTCCAGTGGGGAGCATAAATTGACCCCGTAGTGGCAGTTAATGACTTTAGATAGCTCGTTGCTCATCCATGGGCTTATGACTAGGGAATACTAGATGTGAGGACTACGCCAGGGTATGATACATGGTTTAGGCCACCCATCCGTCTGACAAATCCAACGGGGGAATACCCCAGAGGCTGAGGATGAGGCTAAGGTTGAGAGAGAGATGGTAGTTGAGATGGAGGCAAGGATGGGGTCAAGGCCGAGGGTATCAACAATAGCTAGATCAGGGTCACCAGGACCCAGGGCAGCAGCCTAATCAGCAGGATGTCTAGCACGATAGATAGGTTCCAGGGGCACCACCACCTCCCACACTCATACAACTAGATGCACAGGTACATGCTCAAATACATGCCCTTACAGCTAAAAGAGATTAGCTATAGGTGAAAAGGGATCGGCTACAGTAGTAGCTATAGTACATGACTACCCAAAGAGATCAGGGTTTTAGTTGTAGTAGCAATTAGACTTACAGATGGTGCAAGAGATTGGGTGAAGATAGCAGCTTGAGGTGGTGATGGATGCATCAGAGGGACGGATAGTGTCTGCTCGCTTGTATAGGGAGGTAGTCATAGAGGCTACCTACTATAGGATGCACTATCATAGAGATGTCTCATAGGCGATGAGGCAACCTGATTTTTCATAGAGTGGAGCACCCCCTGGGCTAAGGATCAACCATCAATTAGAGGGGAGTTGAGCAGCTACCAGGGCTAGCCAATTTTTTTCACACTTTTTGATTATTTTATCGATTACTTATATCGATATACATTCATGGGCTCATTTTTTATAGCCTCATGGATATTGTAATTTTGATTGATATTCATACACTGATTCAAATATTGTACCATGACAATCATTTTTTGATATATATACGAGATGATTCTAATCCATGATGTGATGCGCTTTTATTTCATGCTTTATGAATGTATGGATGCATATGATGCGATATGATGTTATGCTTATGCGTTATGATTATGTTTATATTATGGATGCAATGTTGATGGATGTACTTCTTTTATTTATGTGATATGTGATATGTGATGATGTAATGATATGTAATTCAATGCAATGGATGTGTGACCTTATTTTTCAGTATCTTTTGATGATATGTTATGGGATGGATGTTATGCCATTTTTCTGATATGAAGATGCAGATGATATGGATGCATTTCTTTTTATGTACTTTTCCATGCAATTTATGATATGATAATGTATGCATATGGATGTATATATGGATAATGAAGATGTTCATGCTTTTGATATGATAATGTGATGCATGCTTATGCCTACGACATGTGTATAATATGTGATATGGATTAATATGCTTAGAATAACAAATCTATTTTATCCAAAATAGCTTAAATGATAATGATGATGCAATGGATTATGTTTTCTTTTATTATGATATGTTGTGTTGATGCGAGATGTATGCATGCTAATGATTTGTGGATGTAGGATGGATGCGTGATGATGTTTTTGTTGACTGTCATGATACCAGGTTAGTGTGGAAAGAAGATAGAAGAATAAAATGAATGATTTGACCATCAATCTTGAAGATTGATTCAAAAATTCCAACAAGTCCTTGATCCACTAAGACTTTATTAGATATGGTGATGAGATGGTGATTTTCTCATATCTTGGGATTGGGATTTTTCGTCATTCCTTATGTTTGATATAACACATAGACATGATGCATCATGGTATTGAAAACTAGGGTGGCGTTGTATCCAGTGACATGGAATTTGACTCTGGAAACAGATAGGATAGTTCTTGTTCACACCTTGACATACAGAAACCTTGTTGGAATGTAGTTTAGAAGTTTAGAATATATCAAACCAAAGCATACGCAATAGTAAAAAATATACTTTGAACAACCTCCCTACAGACAACTAAGCAAGTATGCACCAAGATTATTTTACAAGAATACCCCACAAGCACAACAAACAAAAGATAATGATCAATTCCCCAATCCTTTCTCTCTAAATTGTTGAGACATCATCAAGAGGTCCTCGAAATGGTTCAATAAGATAAATCATAAGAAAAGATCAAAGAAAAATAGTTAGTGTTATTTATATCTCTTGCCAATTTAACTTAGCTAAGGTGATTTTTGATGTTGATGCCTATCACAAGAAGGATGCATCCTAATACATGTTATCAGATGATTTGATTAGGATTAGGTTTGTGATAAGTCATTGATACAAACTTTGCTGACTCATTTACCTAGATGATCTATACTTTATATTTTGACACTTAGGCTCTCACTTTACGACTTGTGATACTTGTTTTCTATTTGTTTTACCAAAGGTTGAAGATGAAATTTGATTTATTATGGATGAAGGTTTATTGCGGGTGAAAGCAAAATGGGATGGATGGTTTGGATTTTCTAGAATATTTCAATGTTTTTGGTGTTTCTGAACATGTTTTGAGGCTATGTTTGGTCTTTTTAAAATTTTATATGAATGTTTTTGGCTTTTGATTATTTGAGGTTGTTTAGGGTTTTCCAATATTTTCCAATGTTTTTGGGTTTTCTAAGTTTTCTAAATGTTTTGGGTTTTTCTACGTTTTCTGAATGTTTTTGTGTTTTCTAAGTTTTCTAAATGTTTTGGGTTTTTTATAAGTTTTCCAAATATTTTGTGTTTTTCTAAGTTTTCTGAATGTTTTGGGTTTTTCTAAGTTTTCCAAATGTTTTTATGTTTTCTAAGATTTCTGAACAAGAACCTAACCTAGAATACTATCCTAGGGGCCTCAGGGGCTTATCAAAGATGATCCTTGCCTACGTTATACATGCAGAGACCACGTAGTTCAACTGAATTGATTTATTGACAATGAGATATGAACAATTGATGGATTGCCAGTTTATTATGATGGACTCCTAAAGGACTGACCTAGGATGTATCGAGGGCACATCAATGATGACCATGCCTACATTCAAGCTTAGAGACTCGTAGTTTGACATGGTTCTATTTTTTAATTTTTGATGTTTTGACCTATTTAGGGATTTTGATGTGTTTTGGATGTTTTGGATTTTAACTTTACAATTTTTGAATGTTTTTGGATTTTTTGTATTTTGCAAGTGTTTTGGATTTTGATGAGATTTTATGATTTTTTTTGGGATTTTTGGTGAGATTTACAATAACCTTAAGATATACAAGAACTTGATCTGATCCAAGATGAATTGCCCCCAATGTGATGTGATAGACTAACTCAATATAGGCAGGACAAGCTGACCTTAGGAATGTTCTAAGTAGTACTAAAGGGGAATACAATACTTTACAATATCTAGCTATGATACAGATGTGGATGGGTGATGGAATAAATAGGAAGAATGATGTGATGGATGGATGTGATGCAAAGAATGATAGGATAAAGAGCCAAAGAATAGATGGAGGTGCTTTATTTACACAAGGTTCCTGTTTGCCATGTTTTCACCAAGGTACTTTCCCAAAATTCCACTGAAGTGGTTTTCACTAGAGGATGATTATTTTTCTTTACTTTTTTCAATTCCTTTTCTCATTTTTTCTCATTTTTGATCATTTTTTTATTTTTTTGTATTTTCAGATTTATACCCTTCAAGCCTAGGTATAAAACCTTTTAAGATGCAGACTATTGGTTGGTTCCTATAAGGGTTCACCTTTCAGGCATTGATAATTGATATGCTCCTGATCCATAGCTTGTCGTGACGACAAATGGACCTAACCAATTAGGTTCAAACTTTCCTATACTATCCTGATTTGGAAGGATTTTTTAATTCTACTTTAAGACATGATCCCCTACTTGGAAATACTGACACTTGATCTTCTTGTTATAGCTCCATTTCAATCAGTTTTGATATACTTGCAAGTGATTAAGGGCATCAAGATGACGCTCATCCAAGAATTCTAGCTCATTTAGCTGAGATACTCTATACTCTTCATCAGTGATTAGGTTCTGCAATGAAACTCATAGCAAGGGAATCTCAACCTCAATAGGAAGGCTTCTAATCTATATACCAAGGAGAACGGGGTTGCACCTATAGGTGTGCAGATACTGGTTCAATAGGCCTAGAGGACAAGATTCAAATACAAATGCCAGTCACGAACAGCTTCATTGACCATTTTCCTTAGGATTTTTAGAATGGTCTTGCTGGTAGCCTCAGCTTGACTATTGTCTTGGGGGTAATACAGGGTTGAGAACCAGTGTTGGATGTTGAATCTTTGACATAGTTCTTTCGCATCTTGATTCTTGAAGGGTGTTTCATTGTCTGAGATAAGGGCTTGTGGAACACCATAACAATAGATAAGGTAATTCAGGATAAATGTAGAAATTTTCTTCCCCGTCATGTAAGTCATAGGAATGGCTTCAACCCTTTTGGTAAAGTACTCAGTGGCGGTTATGATGAACTTGTGGCCATTAGATGAGGTTGGAGTATTTTTTCCCATGAGGTCAAGCCCCCACTACGAGAAAGGACAAGGTGTGACCATTGGTTGTAACTCTTGAGCTGGAGCATGAATAAGATCTCCATGTTATTGACACTAGACACACTTTTGCACATACAAGTGGGCTTCTCTTTCCATGGTTGGCCAGTAATACCCCATCCTCAACAGTTTCTTAGCTAAATTCGTACCACTATAATGGAACCACATATGCCATCATGTACTTCTGTTAAGGTGGTCAAGGCTTCCTCTTGGTTAAGACATCTTAGTAACATCCCTTTGATGCTTCTTCAATAAAGGGTATCACCTAGGATCATGAATCGGGATACCTTCTTAACAAAGGTTTTTTTTAGGTTGGAGGTGATGTTGGATTGAAGGGTTCCTCTGCTTAGGTAAGTGAATATATCATGATACCATGGAGATCCAAGACCAACGATGACACATGTAAATTCAGATTCTAGGATTTCGAAAGCTAGAATGAGAAGTTGTTCTTCCAAGAATTCACATTGAAGGACATTGTGTGGCATATCTAACAATGATCCAATTGTTTCCATAGCATCTACTACTTGGTTGTTCACGCAAGGAATTGGCTCAAAATTTATATCAATGAAAAGGTCCTTGAGATTATCTAGCATCTTCTTGTAAGGAGTAATCTTTTCATCCTTAGTTTGGTAGTCGTAATTGACTTGGTTGATAACCAGTTGCAAGTCTCCATAGACTTTCAACTCTTGTATCTACAATTGAACTACTATCCTTAGACCTATGATTAGGGCTTTGTATTTTGCAATGTTGTTAGTACATGGAAATGATAGTAGATGTGACTTTGGGATGCAATCACCTTGAGGGGTGATAAAAATAATACCCACCCTTGATCCATGTTGGTGAATGATCCATCAAAGTACATTTCCATTTATCAGTTATATTGACAAGGAACGTTGATTCATCAAGAAATTCATATACCAAAGGGTTATCTACATAGATAGGTGCTTCTACCAATTGGTTTGCAATAACTTGTCCTTTAATTTCCTTGCGATCTACGTACTCTATGTAAAATTTAGTCAAGATCATTACCCATTTGGTCATTCGCCTAGTGAGAGTTGCTTTGGATAATAGGTATTTTAATGGGTCATTTTTTGTAATAAGCTTGATTTGATGCGACAACATATAGTGTATGAACTTTTGTGAAGCAAAAACACTACTAATCATGCTTTCTCAATGGATGAATAGTTCATTTCATATCCCACCAAGGTCCTATTGATGTAATATATAGCTCTTTCCTTTCCATTTTCATCATGTTGTGCTAGAAGAGCACCTAGTGCTACTAATTTTGTTGAGATATACAAGATTAATGGTTTGTTCAGCATCAGGAGAATGAGCACTGGAGGTTTCAATAAGTAGTCCTTGATTTGCTATAAAGATTTACCACACTTCTCCTCCCACTTATAAGTTATTCCTTTATGGACAAGATGTGAGAAAGGGTGAATTATTTTTATAGTTGCACTATGAACCTTCGAATGGATTGCAAACTTCCTTGTAACCATCTCATTTGCTTCAAAATTTGTGGTGGTTCCATGTCTATGATGGCTTTCACTTTTGCTGAATCAATTTATATCCCTCTTTGTGATATGATGTAGCCAAGAAGCTTCCATGAGGTAACCCCAAAGACACACTTTTTAAGGTTTAGTCATACCTTATACTCTTTGAGTATGTCAAAGATGGGTCCCAAGACTTCTATGTGTTCACTCCTTTCCTTTGACTTGTCCAAAATATCATCCACATAGTCTTGACATTTTTTTTGGATCATGTCATGTAAGATGAGGGTCATTGCTCTTTGATAGGTTGCTCATGCATTCTTTAGTCCAAATGGCATCATGTTCCAACAATATGTTCCCCATGGACAAGTGAATGCAGTTTTGTGTTGATCCTCCTTGGCGATCATGGTTTGATTATAGCCTAAAAAATCATCCATGAGTGATATCATTTCATTCCCAACTATTAAATCAATGATGATTTCAATGTTAGGAAGAGGTAAATCATCCTTTGGGCACACCTTGTTCAAGTCTCTAAAATCCATGCATATCCTAATGCCCCCAGTGGGTTTGGAGACTAGTACCAGGTTGGAAACCCACTCAGGATAGTCAATGGGTTGGATAAATCCAACATTAAGAAGCTTTTGTAACTCAAGTTTCACCAAGAGTGTTATTTGAGGGTGCATCTTTCTCAATTTTTGCTTTACCAATTTAGCTTCAGGATAGACTACTAAATGATGCACAACTACTTCTGGATCGAGCCCTGGAATATCTATGTATGACCATACAAATTTGGTTCTTCGCTCTTTTAGGAACACAGCTAGGTTCTTTTATTATTCATCCAAGAAGGATTCAACATAGAAAGTGATCTTTGGTGCCTCTTTTGTTCCCACATTCATTGGGGTTTCCTTTTCTGCTAACACTGCTGACTTTTTTGGATGCATTACACTAAGGAGGAGATTGAATCCCTCATGCTTGGGCACCTTGGAGAGGTTTTCACCCTCGGATGTGTCCTTTATTTTTACTATTTTACGATCAGAAAGTGTCACTATGTGGTTTTCACTTAGAGATTTGAATGTTAGTTGCATGTCGTCAATTTTGCGACTGAAGGATTCAATCGTCTCCCCGTTGTATACCCCTATGTCTAGTTCTATATTGAAACCATCTTTGTGATCTGCCCATGGTAAGTTGTCATGAAGTCCCATGAATTTTGATATTGCTTCATCATTTTCAAATAAATCTAGAATTAGTGGTCCTTATTGGTCTTAGTCAATGAGTTGTGGGTATACTAGGCTTATTTCAGTGGGTTGATCATTCAGGGCAAAGGATGTTGTGGATATCATGAAGAGAGATTTATTCTCAAATAGGTTGGCAACATCAAGGGGGAAGTTGTCTAGGGTAGTATCACACAATGTTGGTAACCAAGAGGAAGCCTTGACCCATTTAGCAGAAGTACTTTTTCCAAGAAGGTTAACCTTGCTAGTAGTACATCCTAGGTCGAGATTCTTTGGATGTTTCTTAAGAACGATGGGTTCTAGCAAACTATTTTCATTTTTTCCTAGTTTCTTTTTCTTGTTGTACCCCCATCCCTTCATTAGCTACAATCCTTTTTTGTCATCTTCCATAGGAAGAGCAGGGATGGGTTGTTCATCTTGATATAGTAGTTTAGAGACATCCTCCCCATTGAAACCTTCTTTGTTCAAATCCCCCCCACTTGGTGAAGGTAGTAGCTACCATCTTTATTGTTTCAAGAAATTTTTTGATAGGTGTGGGATTCCCATGATATTTGGGAGAAATAGGTAGCTCTCCCAACACAAAAGTGGCCTTCTGTAGTTTATAATTTCCACAACCATCATCCTAGATCACTACTTTGATGTCGAGAATATTCTACATAATGGGTGTTTTTGTTTCTGAGGTAGATGCCAAGGATGATGGGTCAACAAATGAAGAGAATGGTGTAGGCCCTTCATAATTTTTTAGGGATTTGGGGTATTTTGTAAAACTTGGCCTCAAGATTCTTGTAGTTGTAAAAGGGCTTAGGATCTCAATGGATAGTTACTTCTTTGTCCTCAAAAGGAAACTTTACACATTGGTGATATATTGAAGCTATAGCTTTTAGGGCATGAATCCAGGGTCAGCCAAGCAAGATGTTTTAGGGGAGATCAAGGTCTAACACTTGGCATGTAGTATCTACAATTATGGGTCCCACTTGGATGGGTAGTGCAATGATTCCTTGTGATACCCGCTCCTGATCGTCATATGCTCTAATGGTTGTACTCTTTGCTTTCTCAATAGCATCTTCTAAATAACCCAAGTTCTTGATCAAATGGAGGGTGCAAATATTCAGACTAACACCTCCATCTACTAAGACTCTTTTAACCTTTTTCTTATGAATAATGACCTCAAGGTGTAAAGCACAATTATGGGATGGTCGTGATGGTAGGTCTTGTTCTGAGAAGGTGAGAAGATGAGGGATAGTGATATGCCCTACAATAGCTTAAAATTGTTCTTTATCCATATCCTCAGGGATAGATGATTCAAATAAATCCTTCTCTAAGATTTCCCTATGTGTGGGGGATAGCCTCAATAGTTTCAAGATCGAGATCTATGTGGGGGTCTTCTTAAATTGATCTAAGAGACTGTACTTGCTAGGGTTTGATGTGGGAAAAGTAGGTTGTGCCCTAGATTGAGATGGGACTCCTTGGATGGTGAATTTCCACATCGTGTGGTGACTCCACATTCCACACTAGGCCCTTTGATGGTGACAACAGTGATGACACTATCACAGGAAGCAACTACATTGGAATAGACATGCTACACATTTGTGTAATCCTTGCCTTTTCCATTGTCATTTCCTTTGCTATGATCTGGCATAGGGTTCTTGTATATCTTGAGATCCTGGTTTATGGTTGGTACTTCAACAAATATGTCTCCATTATCAATAAGGTATTGGATAACATTTTTTATCCTCCTACGATTCGATGTTTTGTGTCCTTTGATTTTATGAAAGTCACAAAGATCTTTTTCATTGTACCAGGGTGGTTTATCTTGTGATTCTTGGTAGTTTTCAAAATTGCGAAGCATTATCAAGTTTTACTCTACCAATTTCTTCATGATGGTTTCAATGGGTTCCAATAATTGTGTGTATTTACGTTTTTGATAGTTGTTTCTATTGGGGGTTTGTCGTTGTTGCATTTCGGTGTTATTGACTTGATTGTTTTGGGGTGATTTTGTTTGTTGCATAGTTGGTTCAGAGTTAGCTATTTGATTGTTGTTTAGCCTAGGAGCACTTACAACCACCTTAGCATCCACCATGCCATCATTTATTATGTTATTATTCTTAGCCCAGACATGAGGCTTTTTGTTTGAACTTTTTGATGGGCGGTTGTCTTTGTATGCTTGAGTATTTATCTATGAGATTAGAACTCTCTCGATGTTAAGGGCTCTAGGGACAAGCTCCTCATAAGAGGTAATGTATTTCATCTTTAAGTGGAAGGATAGATTTGGATCTAGATTTTCTATGATAATCCCCACTTGTTGTTCATTGTAAATTGGCTAGTTTCTCTTACTAGCTCTTTGTCTCTACCTTTGCAAGAAATTGGCAAAAGATTCTTCTTTGTTTTGTTTGAGAGTATATAACTCTTGTAAGCTCACATCCATGTCAATATTAAAATATAAGTGATCTATGAATCTATCAATGATTTCTTGGAAGGTTTTGATACTTGGAGGTAACTAAGAAAACCATTCAATGGTTGGGCCTGTCAAGCTTCGTGGAAAGAGGCGCATCAAATAGGGCTCATTATAGGCGACCTCCATACACATGATGCTAAACTCTTTGACATGGTCTACAAGACTTCCTCTCCCTTTGTATTTATCAAATTTAGGGACCTCAAAACTGGGAGGGAATGGTACCATTGCAATGTTTTGATCGAATGGATATGGACATAGGTTTTGTTGTGTATGGGACTTCTTCATTTTCCCCATCCAGATATCCTACATCTCTTGTGTCAACACCTTAATTTGTGATGCTACATCATCTTGTGGGTTTGGTGGAAGAACATATGTTGCGTATTTTGGGATGGTGGATGGATTGCATGTGGGATTCTGATATGATGAGGTGTTGTATGGTGTGTATGGTGGTGTAGGATATTGTGAGAGTGATTGTCGTGGAGGCATATATGTTCCTAACGTGTTTGTATCGACGATGTCATGTTGAGGGTTATAGTAGGAACCTTGTTTTTTTTGGGCATACTGTTGAGCTAGTAAGGCTTGTTATTGTTGTTGGGCCATGAGGGTTGCTTGTTGGGTTGCTAAGGCTGCTTGATGTTGTTTTTGGGCTGCTAAGGCTGCTTTTTGTTGTTGTTGGACCATGAGGGCTTGTTGTTGTGCATTTTTTTGTTTTTGTGATACTAAGGTTGCTTGATGGGCTTGATGTTGTTGTGCTGCTAAGGTTTCTTGTTGAGCTTGTTGTTGTTGTTGTGCTACTAAGGCTACTTGTTGTTGTTGTTCTGCTACTAAGGCTACTCATTGTTGTTGTTGTTGTTGTGCTACAAAGGCTACTTTTTATTATTGTTGTTGTTGTTGTGTTGCTAAGGTTTCTTCTTGTTGTTGTTGTTGTACAACTTGTTGATATGTGTGTTGTGCTTGTTGCAAGGCTAGGGAATGTGTTTACAATGTGGAATCAATTGGTTATTGGGACATCTACGATGGTTTTTGGGTGTTGATGTTTTGCGTGGGTTGTGGGTTTTTGATGAAAGGTTAGGGGTTCCATTGGGTTATCATTCCTTGCAAGATGGTGGATTGGGATGGAGGAATGTAATTTTGAGGTTCCATTTGATTTTGTATGATGAGAGGGACCGTGGGGAAAGATGATGATGATGCCATTCAATATTGTGAAGGAAATGGCACATGAGGACCTTGGCTCCATTGATTGAAAGGATTCCCTTGACCGATGTTTTGGGGATTTCCTTGTGTTTGGGAGGTGGTTGTGGTTGATGGGGTTTGTGACTAAGGGGTTGTTTTGATTTGGGTTGGTGATGGATGGGACAGATGTGTTTTGTGCAACCAATGGGATGGATGAACTCATTGGGGGATTTGATAAATATGTCCCATATTGTGTTGAAGGTTAATTTTGTGGAAGGGAATTAACTTTCCCTTTTGGGTCTATTTGAGACACTTGGTCCACACTTTCATGCATGATGTTGGGAAAAATTGTGGTACTAATGGGGATGGATGAAGGGGGGTACCCTCAATATGTTGAGGTTGTCATGGATTCATGAAGTGTATGTGGTTTATGTTCATGTAGAGAATTCTTGGGAATGGGGGGAGCACAAAATGTTGGTGTCCAAGTGGTGTTTTGAGAAGGATTGGTGTTGAGGGTACCCACAAGTGTGTTACTTTCCAATGGAAGAGTGTGGCCAAATTCCTTATTAAGACTAGCTACAAGACTAGGAGTTGGTGTGTGAATTAACCCTAGTGATGGAGTTGTTTGTGTTAGAGAAACCAAGATCACCTACATGCAATCACCTATTACATGCAAAAGACATGAAGAACCAAAAATGATGTTCTGTAAACCTCTCAGTAAAAATGCATTAAGAGAATCGATTATTACAAAGTGATCAATCCTTATGAAGGAGATCAAGAAACCCTAAAAGGGAAACCCTAAATGAAACCCTAGTGTGCACACTTAATAATTAATAATTAATTATTAATGTGCCTAAGTTTAGCTTAAGTAATAAAGAGGAATAAGTGACTTAATTAATTAATCAATGTGATGTAATTAATTAAACATAATAACTTATTACTCTAACACCCCCCCTTAAGATGAACTTAGGAAGAAGCTAAAACACTAGAATAAGATGCACAAAAGCAAAGATGGGTCCCAGAAACTAGGCCTGATTAGGTACCCATTTACAAATGCAATATGAGGTAGAGAAGGAAAAAACCCAGTGGGAAAAAACCCCCCTACAATGTGATGACATGCTGCAAAGAAGCACTGGAAGAACTTTGTAGAGTAACACTGGAACCACAATCTGACAAGCAAGGAAAGATATCTCTATCTACAACTGAAACCAAACCGGAATCAAAATAATGTGACAGTAGACCCGATGCCATGGAACACTCGAAAACTCCAAATGGGAACAACCCTGGAATCTATGAAGCAGCAAGCAATTATTGAATGATGTATTACTGAAAATGAAGTGCAAAGATGCAAGATGCACTCTCCCAACTGCCAAAATATCCAAGTAATCGCCAAACAACCCATCGGTCCAAATCTGGACTAACTGATAAACTTGGGATAGATACATAAAAAGTGCATGGACAGCAACATAGAGCTCCTTAATACCTTTCCAATGCCACAAACAAGGCAAAAATTGGACATCGTGGCAAAAATTTATGAGCTCGGAAGTCTAAAAACAACATCTAACTTCAAACAGAAATAAATGTAGTAAAACAGAAAATTACTATAAAATAAACTGCACCAAATGAAAGTGCTCGGAACTAGCTTTCCGGTGATATCTTGTTTGCTCGATTTCAATACCGTATGCCCAAGTTATGGCCAAAAGAGAAAAACTATTTTTTTAGAAAAAAAAACTAGGGTTAGGAGGGGCAAAGAGGGTTGTACGGCCGCTGACGTCATGCTGACGTCACCCGTTCACGAGGTTAAAATTGACGGCCATCCGGCCCCAAAATCCCCCGCAAAATTAAAAATT
Organism: Sequoia sempervirens; assembly: GCA_007258455.2. NCBI lineage: Eukaryota > Viridiplantae > Streptophyta > Pinopsida > Cupressales > Cupressaceae > Sequoia > Sequoia sempervirens. Next base: position 36,738 of record VDFB02121166.1, read on the forward strand.
GGCCCTGGTCCTATGGGCGCACTGTGGCTCAAGGTTTGGTTAGGTGAACCCCGGCCGGGACTCGCTACTCCCCAGGGTGGGTCCTCTCGATAGCACTCTCCCCGAACGCCGCCACAAGGGGTGGAAAAATGCTTGAGGGTGGGCCGCCGAGCAGAGCGGCCCCGGGTGGCCACTCGGTGGCGATGGGCAACGGCCCATTTACACTGGCAGCGCAGATTTTTTGCAAAAAAAAAAAAAAAAAATTTATTTTTTTTGAAATCCAAGCCTCGATCTACATGCTAGGAGGCCGTACGGCCTCCCAGACAAAAAAAATTTGCCTCCCAGATCAACTTGCACCAAATTGGATGATTTGACAGGCATTTCTAGGGTTTTTGGCCGCTGCGAACGCGATGGCGGTGTTCGTTTGAGCCCAAAGTGAGCCAAAAAATAGGCTACCCCTAGATCTTGCAGAAAAGATGCTTGTGGAAACCCTTGCACTTGAAACTCACAGAGAGGCCATATCTTCAGATCACGAACAAGCAGCTGCAGGTCTGGAGCTCTGATACCATGTTAGAGAAACCAAGATCACCTGCATGCAATCACCTATTACATGCAAAAGACATGAAGAACCAAAAATGATGTTCTGTAAATCTCTCAGTAAAAATGCATTAAGAGAATCGATTATTACAAAGTGATCAATCCTTATGAAGGAGATCAAGAAACCCTAAAAGGGAAACCCTAAATGAAACCCTAGTGTGCACACTTAATAATTAATTAATTATTAATGTGCCTAAGTTTAGCTTAAGTAATAAAGAGGAATAAGTGACTTAATTAATTAATCAATGTGATGTAATTAATTAAGCATAATAACTTATTACTCTAACAGTTTGAATGGTGGATGAAGTCAAGCCTCATGCCAATGATTGCGCAACAAAAGATGGGGAAACTGGGGCCACATTTTCTAAGGTTCGATGTTCTTGTTTGTACTCCATGATTTCTTCCTTAGTAAGTCCAAATGGGTTGTTTGTGATGTCTTCTATCCCATATGGTCTTGATGGAGACGAGGGTTGTTGCAATGGGGTAACATGACTTCTTGGATCAAATTTTTGAGGATTGGAATCACTTGAGGTGAATGTGACTTTGGCTTTTTCCATGATTCTCTTGTATTGTGATCTTGTCTTTACCATAAATTGTGGGTCACCTATGGGAGAGTTATGTTGAGATTTGTAATGTTTGAACTCTCTAGTTGACTCAAATCTTGGTAAAAGGTACGCTCTAAGTCATTTTAGAGAAATGGTGATAATGGGAGGTGAAAAAGGTGAATGATGTGGAGAGTGATCTTTGAAAACATTTTGGGACAACACTTTTGACTTATAGGTTTGATGTTTGATTTTTGGATAGAGGATGTTTAATGAACTTGTGAATCTTTAAGGTAGACTTGTGACCTTCAAGATAAACTAGTCCAAAAGTGATAACTAACTCAACTAAGTGCATGGAAAGGGATTCATTTCAAATACAAAGTAGTTAAGTTATGGTTTGGGTTGATAGATGTCCAAGTCCAAAAGTGTTGGTGTGATTGAAATTTTGCAAAGATAGGTGAAGTGAAGTTTGAATTTTGATAAGCGGTGGATGAAATGTTTGTCCCAATGTTGACCTAGAGTGAACCTTTGTTTTGCAAGACCAAGCTAGTGAAAAATATGCTATACCTCTAAATTTTTCAAACCCTAAAGACTTAATGATCAAGGAGAAGTTCTTGTAAAATGTGTAGATCTGGTTCATTCATGAAATAGTGTAGAAAATGTCTCCTTATTGATCTATCTCAGCTATGGTGATTCTTTAAGAGACTTATTTTAATATAATTTGAACTATGATGTCTAAGTTTGAAATTATAGAATGTAGACCTTTGTTTAGGGATTTTAATTTTGTGAGAGATCATTTAAGACAAGCCTAAGATTATGAAAAAAAGGATACTTATTTCCATGCAAGAAGTGGTAACACGGGCCTTCTGGCCACAATATCAGTGTTTTCCTCTTGTTCATCTAAGATATTTGTTGTGTTTCTCCACTAGCTTGGTGTTTTCTTTGTTTCAAAAGTGAATCTCCTCAAACTACTAATTATATCTATTTTTTCTCCTTCAAGTAGTTCAAAGTTCAATTGAATGATAGCGGACATAAGGTTTAGTTGCTCAATCAGAGCAATCGGATGCCAAATCATCATGTGGGGTTCAATTTGTCAGTTTGTCTTGCTTAATGGGTTTCTTTTTACCACAAACACTTGCCTTGATTAAGTTTCAAACTAAATGTCTATCTCAAAATCATCATTCATTTCATAAAGTCCATTTTGTGAAAAGGATGAAGTTAGGGGCATAGTTACCTAGGTTAACTTTGGAAAGTATGGATTGAGATGTAAACCAAAATATTTAGAAGTCTCTAAGGATATAAATCCTTAGGACAAGCATCAATATCAAGGCTTTTTCAAAGGGTATCAATACTTAGACCAAAGGGTTTGAAATTTTTGAGAAATGTCGTTGATGTTTTTTTGCAATGTTTTGGAACCAATCAAAGTATTAAACTGACTCACAAGCATGAAAAATCCTAGTTCAAGTTTGTATTTCTTAGTAGGATTACCATCATCCCCTAAGAGATGATTAATCCATGAATATGGAGTGGAAAAATAGGTTATGTCAAGGAAATGTACCATCTTGACACGCAAAGCAAAGGAGTCCCTTCCCCATATTCTTTATTGCCTCAACCAAAAATTAGACATGGTAAGTAACTTCTGGGAGTGGTGTTCCTCTCATGCACTAGTTCAAAATACACTTTAGAGGAAATGGTGAGCCACTATAACAAAGGTTTGTAATTTTGACTTTCATGATAAACTAGTGTTATACATGTGACAATTCATTCAATTAAGAGGCCTCCTATCCCTTAGAAATATCTAAGGGTTTTAATGCATCACAAGGATACTAGGGGATACATTCGCCGATATAGGACAACAAAACTATTTGGTTAATGACTTTAGCCACAACCAATTATTTCTATAGCGGACCAAAATGAAAGCACCACTTGGGTCGTTCCCTCTCACAAGTTGGGAGGAAAGCCCTCAAAAGGTAACACATGTTTGAAGCTTAAAATCCTTTTCATCACCCAAGATTTCCAAAAGGGGCAAGGGGAGAGGATAGGTGCTTCCAAGAAGAAAAGGTATACTTGTGTGTTTCTCTTCACCCAAGATTGCACAAAGTGCAAGGGGAGAGGATACGCACAACAAGCATACACAAGAAAATCAGACGCATGTTCATTTTAACCTTGACAAGCATAATGAATTTGGTTTAAGCACCAAACGAAGTGTGGAGATTGTTTTGTTCAATTTTAAACCAACAAGCATAATGATGTGAGGGTTCAATTTTAACCAATTTGAATGTTCATTTTAAACCCAAAATAAATCTAGTTGGGCATAAAACATGAAATAAAGCATCATAAATGGGTTTTAATTGCCCCATAAGTGTCAAAACACTTGTTACAATTATAAAATCAGATGATGATATGCTCCTTCATTTCAAATTTTATTGCCTAAACCTACAAAACTAGTTAGCCTCAAAACAAAAATGAGAAGTTAGTGACATGTTAGCAATCAGATGAAGTCAAAAAATTAAAACACATGTCAAAATTCAAGTTTAGTTTTGTTTACCAGTAAATAGCGACACTGAAATCAATTGTGTCGTATTTCCATCAAATGTGTCGCTATATCGAAAGTGTATCGCTATATTGAAAAATCAAAGGTGTTGCTCTACAGTAAACAATGGCATTAATAGCGTCACCAAATTAAATGTGTCACTAAATAAAAATTTATGGTGCAATGAAAAATAAGTTTAGTGTCATTATTTAAATGTGTGTTGATGAAATTTAATAGTGTGTCACCAAATCAATTATGCATCATTGAATTTGAACTGAAGTGTGTCACTATATAGCGACACATCCCAAATGCGTCAGTGAATCTTCAATAGCATTGCTAGATCTGCAAGCACAAGAAAAATGGAAATCTAAATAGAAATTCATCAGATTGATTAGTCCAAGCCCTCCTAGTGCCACAATGTGACTGATGAACGTAGTATAGGTTAGGTACACTTAATCCATGAGAATTTGAAGTATAATTAAGCCACTATGCATCAATCCCAATAAGATAATTCAATTTAAACAAAGCGAAGAAGCCATTAAAACTAGCATATTAGAACAAGAAAGCTTAATAAACATCTACTCTAAGACATTGAAACTACTATTATTGGGGAAGTGGTGTCACATTAATGTGGAATGGAAACCCTTTCGCAATCCCTTGGATAATGAGCTTGTTTCGATTGATTCTATTGAAGAGAATAGATAAAACCAATGAAAGATGTGTTGTAAAATATGATGAAAGCTATTTTAAAATGATAAATGATATGATGATTGATGCGAGTGTATGCAATTATATTCTAAATGTATGCAAGATTCAAAAGATTATGATTAGGTGAAAATTAGGGTAAGATCCAAATGCATGAGCAAGAGGATATACCAGTAAAAATTTCCACACTAAATCACTACAAAAAGATGTAATTATGAGAGCCAAAAGATACAAACAACAATCAGAAATGCTACCTAATTGTTATAGCAACTATGGGGGAAAATTTTAGAGCATAAAAAGCTGTGTACCTGGCCAAAAAGTTGTTTTTAAGTTATAGAGGACTCATTTTCCTTCAGTGGCGAATGGGTCCGTTTAGGGTTTTGGAAAACTAATTTTAAGGTCATGTTCCTTGATTTCTACACTCTCAAATTCCTTGTTATCAACTTTTGGAAGTTGGTATGCAATTTTGTAGCTTTCATTCTCTGATTTTGCACTTTGAATGACAACTTTTGTAACTTTGCAACTTTGACAATTTTTCTCCAAATCTTGCTCCACTTGATCTTCAACCTATAAATCTGCAAACACACACTCAAGGGAATGGGGGTTTGCCTCAGTCAAACCCCTTGTAGGTAATTAAACCAAATGATGAAATGAAGCATGAACATGAAATAACCTTGGATGATGTCTTGTGATGTAAATCTACAAACTAACATGTAGTGGCCATGAAGAATGTAGATCTTGGATCCTTGGGTGTGAGGTGAACAATAGTTGCAAGTAGATCTTCAATGCTACATCCACTTCTTTAGGTCAACAACATGAATGAATGCTTCAAACCCTTGACATGATGATATGATCTTGAATTGCTGCAATAAACCCTTGAAATCTACCTTGAAATGCCTTATGAATGCTCTTGAAATGCTCTATAATGCTGTCTTGAAAATACTAGAATGCTTGAAAAAATTTCTAGGTGAAAAGAATGTGAATTAACCCCTTATTTATACTAAATTGGGAGATTAACCCTGAAATTCAAAGAACTAAGGCTGATACCAAATCTAGAAAGAAACATTATTAAATTCCCGCTAGAATGAAATTCAAAAAGGGGGGTCTCATTAAGGGAGGACCCATTTGCCACCTAGGATGAATGGGTCCTAGCTCAGTTTGCCAGGACCTAACCCTAGGGGATTGAAAGAGGGTTAAAAACCCATTCCAAATCAACTAAAAAAGGAGTGTCCTGTTAAGGGAGGACCCATTCGCCACCTAGGGCGAATGGATCCTAGCACTATTTTCTAGGACCAAACTTTTCCCAATTAAATATTTTATTAATTAAATTATACGTTTTGGAATGGATCTTTGAGAGGTGTCAAAATTAAGGCTTAAATTTGAATTAAAAGGGGTTAATTACTCCAATTACCCACAATTAATTAATGACCACCTAGATAAGTGTGAAAGTTCCTTATAACACTTTACAACACTTAAACAAGGTACAAATTTAAGTACATTTTATTTAGAAAAGACCCATAAGGCTTAGCTACCTAAATGCATCCTAAAAAAGTGTGAAAGTGTGTTACAACACTTTACAACACCCTTGCAAGGGATCAATTAAGACCTATTTTAGTCAAATAAAAGTCCTAGAATAATGTGAATGTGTACAACACATTACAACACCACTCCAAGACATCATTAATTCAGTTTTAATGTCAATTATATAACCAAGTAAGGAAAAAGGCTTACTTTTTTTGTTACAACATTTTGCCCCCACTTTAGTGAGAGGATGACCCCATGTCAAACTCACATTAAATTAGACATCCAAGACACTTAAGTATGCAGCAATAACAAAGATACATGATCATACCATGTCAAAGCCAAAGAAAAATAAACAAAAACAAAGGATCAAGAACAACCATTCCAACGCAATGTAGAATGGGGTTGTTTGTCCATAACATATATGATGCTCACTTTGGGGTAGTGAAACCTCAGTCTATCCACTAGGTGAGTTGTCCCAATGAAGCGATTGTTGGAACTGTAAATTTTTGAATATTTTCACTAGTTTTCCATAACCCTAAATTTCCATACGAGTCCTCATCATAAACACATGGGTCTATTTTCATAACATTTTTCCCATTTCTTGCCATGTGGTCTCATTGTTTCCATCGGGTCTTGCATAATTCACATCATTTTTTGTATTGGCGTGACAATATCAGGGTCTCCCCGATCCATTTTTTTGCTTGTAAACGTCTACGTTGCCTATCGGCAAGACGTTTATGATGTCATGGTGATTGGAGTTTACTTACTGGTAGTTATCAGCAAGACTTTCACATTGTTTCAGTGTGAGAGAATATTTCAAATCAGCATGATTTATACCATTAGGACGATGTTTCATCGAATTCAAAATGTCTCGCCGACAGGCATGTATGGAGATACATCGGTAAGAGTTAAAGTTTGCGGCATGTGGTCTTGGCGAGTGTGAATTGTCTCACTTAGCAGCATATGTGGATTCACTTCGGCCAAACATGTTGTTTTCAATGCAAAGTCATAACGAAGTCTTGTTGTCTCATCGACCGGTGGCGGAAGGATGCGTGTATCGGCTAGACTAAGCGATATCGGTGCAAGGTCTTGGTGAGTGACCTTCGGTCTCGCTAACATTACACATGGAGTTTCTATCAAAAGGCATCTCGGTGAGACTAATGTGACTTCGGAGTAAGTCCTAGCGAATTCAAGTGGGTCTCACCGATGGAATACATATGGTGACTCTGTCGGTATGAAAGTATTTGTGTCCCGGTGACAAAGTGTGAACTTTTGGTAAGACATAGGATAATCTACTAAGCTTCTTCCTGACTCGGTATTGTCTTGGCGATCTAAAGTGAGCTCAGGGTATTTTTTTATGACATGATATAATCTACAAGAGATCTCCCTGATATCAGAATATTATGGCGAAACATAGAGAACTAAGGGGCAACTGACAGCGTTATAATTTCCTTCAGCATACTTACAAAGTGTCTCGATGAATGACTCATAGATGATTAATTGGGCCCATATGCAACTGTTTGCTAACATGTAAATGCCCGATTATAGCGGTTGGCCGACATGGTTTTTTGAATTTTGAAGCATTGTGTCTGTTCAAATGCTGGTGTATAAATATGCATCCCGATTGTAAATGAATCAGGAGAATTAGATCAGATTTTAGTAGGTAGATTAGGAATGGATACAGTAGAATAAAGTTCTCATATCAGAGACTATGATGCATGTTTTCAAATGGCGATTTCAATGAAAATCAGTTGGTGTGGCAAGTTATTTCTAGTGTCAATTGTATGTTGAGTTTATTGAAAAGTATTGCTAAGTTGTCTCCATGTTGATTCTTTTTGGTTGTTTAAATTGATGTAAAAAGTTTATTTTTAGTTTATCAATGCACATTTGTTGTATCTGTGTGATTAATTGGCTGGTTCTTTCAAAGAGAGATTAAATCATTTTGGTTGATCACAGTAATCAGGGAGATTCATCTGGATTGTTAAAGTAGAGCTTAGTAGTCACAATCTTGCATGTTTATACAAGTTATAAACAAAATATATGCCAACAATTTGAGTTTTTGCCAGAATAAGTTGCCCACTTCTATTTCCTTTGACTCCGCATACCCAATAAGGCACTGGTCCCTACAATTTCATCATTAAGATTCTTTCATTCTCTTTACATCTGTTAATTGAGCATAATAGGATTTAGATTAGAAGATTGCTGTTGCGCTTGAATTCATTTGTCCACTTCCATCTGCCATTGTGGACAAATCATTGCAAGAAGGATAATCATAAGTCAAGTCTGCTTCATTCAGTTAGGTACACCCACCTAGGTCTAGCAGCACCCGAAGAGTAGAAGGTTAAATTATTTTGACCTTGTATGTTACCCTGAAACGTATCAAGAGATTGGCAGCCTCTTGAGGCATCCCGCCTGCTCTTTTGAGAGCTAAAAAAATTGGTGACTCTATTGGGGATACATTCAGAATCAAATCCTTAATCATAGAGTCAAGAACTTTATACAGACTCCACTGGGAAGAAGAAATTTCAAATACTTTTCTCACTTTTGAAAAAAGTGAGTGGCGACTCTGAAAGAAACATTGCATTTGTTCAAACATGAATGGAAGAAGATCTTGATACAGGGGAGGTCATATTAGAGGTCCTCCTAGCAGTAGTAAGTTGACACACAATGATCTGAAAATGGAGGGTAATCAGAGTGGACCTATTGATCATGATATTCCTCAGGTTGATTATGAATCTTTAACTTATGAGGAAGTCATGGCACTATTTGAATCTCGAAGGATGGAGATAGAAGAACTAAAAGTTGAATTGCAGAAATCCCAACAACCAAATCATCCTCCTTATATTCCCACACAGCATGCATACACATAGCCACCTAATGGTCAGCATTATATCCCACAGCATTATCCACAATGCAATAGTTTGCCATACCAATATCAGCACCCACCTAACCCTCCCCCTCACCAGTATGCAACAATGATAATCAGGCAATTTGATCTAACAGGGTTTCAATTGTACCCTTACCCTATGAATGGAAGTTGGAGAGGTCTTGTTCCAAAGTTTATGGGGAGTTGTGTCATCGCTGTTGAAGATCATTTCAGGAGCTTCAATGCTTTTATCAAAGACATAGATGTGCCATATGAAGATTTACACATGAGGTTGTTTATGATGTCACTCATTCATGAAGTTAGGGATTGGTTTAATAGCCTGTCGTTTGCTTCTATTAAATCTCTCCAAGGTTTTCAGGATCAATTTCTCTAGCAATATGGAAATCTGTCTGCACCAAATTGGGCTTCCCGTAGGTTTGTATAGATTCAAAATCAGAATTTGCAGCAATATGTATGCCAGGAGCAGTAATTTGAAGTGGAAGAAGATGTGTATACTCGAAGCCAGGACTCCATCATAGAATCAGAGTGTAGAATTTTCCCCTTGGATGCATTTCTTGACATAAGGATGTATGAAGGAGAAGATTTGGCTTCTTTGTACAATAGAATGATAGATATTTGTATGCAGATACCTTCTCATTGTAGGCCAACAAGGGCCATGTTTGTTGAGTAGTTTGTAAGAGCATGGGAACCTGAATCAGCCTATTGGTTTGAATCATCAATATAGCATGCCCGTGATCACGTGAATAAATTCATTTATGCCATGGAAAAGATAAGGTATGAGAACACTACCAGTTTTAATTCCAATTGTTGTATTTCTGATGAGTATAGAGGAATTGATCAAACAATGCATCCAATAGAAGATGAGACATGTGCAAGTCAAGATGATTCCTGTGATAGCTTGCATGAGGAAGATGAAGGTACAGGTTATCTCTCTTGCATAACAGATTGTGACAGGGAAAGCAGTGTGTGTTATGAGGGATCCAATGAGTATTCAGATTTTGAGGATGGACCTATGGATTTTGATCTACAATCAAGGGATTCTAGTAGCCCTTTTGGAAATCAGGATGAAACATGCTCAAATGAGATGGAGAGTACGTCAACATATGAAGAGAATGACTATAATGATCTTGAAACTTGCCATGTTGATGAATTGGAAAATGAAATGGAAGGGGATTGTGTATCATGTCACAATAATGAAGAGATTGAGGAACTCGTGGATTTTGATTTATAGCAAGGTGACTCTTGTAGTTCTTTTGGTGATCGAGAGGAAGAAGGAATGGATAATGTGAGTCCATTTGACAGTAAACAAATTATACCTCCAGCTACAGTTGAAAGCCATGAAGCCACATTCAGTGAAGAAGAGGTTTGTACATATGAAAGTGATTCCCAAAATTTTTTTAATCCATTGTATGATGAAGTGATAAAAGAGGATCAGATGATATTTTTCCAAGGTGTGCCCAAGAATGAATATCAAGTATTTTCAAATCCACTTTATGGCAAAGAGGAGATAATTTCAGACAAGCTAAATGATGGAATAAGTGACTTCGCTAGTAATGTTTCTGATTTTTCATTCTCTGATGATCTTGGGTCTCTTTTTGATGATGACAAAAGTGAAGAATATAACTGTAGTGATGAAGATGTTGAGACTTGTTCACTCAGCAGTGAGAAAATTTCGGATTTGCTAACTCTTGAATATCTGAGATGTGTACACAAGGATGATTTTGAAGTTCTATGTCCAGTTTACATTTGTTTTGACAGTGAAAGATCTTTGTGTGATGATTCTTATGACTCTCAGTGCATTTCTCGAGTTGATAGAGAAGCCTTTGAAGTTGATCAAAAGTCTGTGTCTATTCAGGATGAGGTATGTGATTCTGAAATTTCTAACTCATGTGAAGAAGACTTTTATCTACATACCAAGGATGGTAGAGGTCCAGCATTGATTGATTCATATATGCATGATATTGAAGATATGATTCATATTCCAATGTCGTTTCCAAATGGTGATACCGAAGAGGTGCAAAAGGTTTCAGATTTGTTTGTCTCAAATAGTGTTGATATGACAGAAATTTTTTCTCATGAGAAGTACTTTGATGATGAATTTTTAATACAGCTGGGAGAATACTTTATAATACACAATAGTGAGAAAGATAATGAGGAATTTTGCATTGAATATGCATATATTTTGTATGTTGGAGATAACAAAAGTTTGTTCCATGATGATGAAGAATTTGAACTGTTGAATGATTAAGGGAATTTGGGTCAAGCTGAGCACGATGATCCTCTAAAAACTTGCAATAACAGTGACAGGAAAGATTGTATGAGTATCTTCAAGAAGAATCTGATGAACTCAAGACAAAACCAGGTATTTGATAGGGGAAAGTATGGTTGGAGTTTCATATTGTAACAGCTCAAGACAGGTGAAGTTAAAACACAGAGGATTGAGGGTTGTCAGTGCATGGACAATTCTTGCTTATCCTCTCTAAAATTATTTTCCATGCACAGTAGTTTAGGGTTTTGGTTCACCTCCATCTTGCATTCATTTTGCATTCATTCCATCATGCTATTTGTCCATTTCCATTTTGCTCATTTTGTGTCTGGTCTGCTCACCCAAAGATCTAGATCCTTGCAATGATCTGACTATCATTCATCCCCAGACGGAGCCACTGTTGGAACTATAAATTTCTGAATATTTTCACTAGTTTTCCATAACCCTAAATTTCCATATGAGTCCTCATCATAAACACATGGGTCTGTTTTCATAACATTCTTCCCATTTCTTGCCATGTGGTCTCATTGCTTCCATCAGGTCTTGCATAATTCACATCATGGTCTGTATCGGTGTGACAATATCAGGGTCTCCCCGATCCATTTTTCTACTTGTAAACATCTATGTTGCCTATCGGCAAGACATTTCTGATGTCATGGAGATTGGAGTTTACTTATTGCCAGTTATCGGCAAGACTTTCACATTGTTTTGGTGACAGAGGATATTTCAAATTGGCAGGAGTTATACCGTCAGGACGATGTTTCATCGAATTCAATATGTCTCGCCGACCGGCATGTATGGAGATACATCGGTAAGAGTTAAAGTTTGCAGCATGTGGTCTTGGCGAGTGTGAATTGTCTCACCGAGCAGCATATGTGGATTCACTTCAGCCAAACATGTTTTTGGTGCAAAGTCATAACGAAGTCTTGTTGTCTCATCAACCGGTGGCGGAAGGATGCGTGTATTGGCTGGACTAAGCGATATCGATGTAAGGTCTTGGTGAGTGACCTTTGGTCTTGCCGACATTACACATGGAGTTTCTATCAAAAGGAATCTTGGTGAGACTAATGTGACTTCAGAGTAAGTCCTAGCGAATTCAAGTGGGTCTCACCAATGGAATACATATGGTGACTCCGTCGGTATGAAAGTATTTGTGTCCTGGTGACAAAGTGTGAACTTTCGGTAAGACACAGGATAAAAGTGAGCTTGGGGTGTTTCGTTATGACATGATATAATCTACGAGAGGTCTCCCCGATATCAGAATATTATGGTGAAACACAAAGAACTAAGGGGTTTCTGACAGCGTTATAATTTCCTTCGGCATACTTACAAAGTGTCTCGACGAATGACTCAAAGATGATTAATTGGGTCTGTATGCAACTGTTGGTCGACATGTAAATGCCCAATTATAGCGGTTGGCCAACATGGGTTTTTGAATTTTGAAGCATTGTGTCTGTTCGGATGCTGGTGTATAAATATGCATCCCAATTGTAAATGAATCAAGAGAATTAGATCATATTTTATTAGGTAGATTAGGAATGGATACAGTAGAATAAAGTTCTCATATCAGAGACTATGATGCATGTTTTCAAATGGTGATTTCAATGAAAATCAGTTGGTGTGGCAAGTTATTTTTGGTGTCAATTGTATGTTGAGTTTATTGAAAATTATTGCTAAGTTGTCTCCATGTTGATTCTTTCTAGTTGTTTAAATTGATGTAACAAGTTTATTTTTAGTTTATCAGTGCACATTTGTTGTATATGTGTGATTAATTGATTGGTTCTTTTAAGGAGAGATTAAATACTTTTGGTTGATCATAGTAATCAGGGAGATTCATCTGGATTGTTAAAGTAGAGCTTAGTAGTCACAATCTTGCATGTTTATACAAGTTATAAACAAAATATATGCCAGCAATTTGAGTTTCTGCCAGAATAAGTTGCCCACTTCTATTTCCTTTGACTCCGCATACCCAATAAGGCACTGGTCTCTGCAATTTCATCATTAAGATTCTTTCATTCTCTTTACATCTGTTAATTGAGCATAATAGGATTTAGATTAGAAGATTGCTATTGTGCTTGAATTCATTTGTTCACTTCCATCTGCCATTGTGGACAAATCATTGCAAGAAGGATAATCATAAGTCAAGTCTACTTCATTCAGTTAGGTACACCCACCTAGGTCTAACAGCACTTGAAGAGTAGAAGGTTAAATTCTTTTGACCTTGTCTGTTACCTTGAAACGTATCAAGAGATTGGCAGCCTCTTGAGGCATCCCGCCTGCATTTTTGAGAGCTAACAGTGGTTTAGTGAGAAATTCATGCCAGTGTATTGGGTTCCCATCATACTAACCATACCAAATTTATCCTCCCAATAACTTCAATAAGGCACTACAATGTAAATTCTTTTGAATATCAAGTAAAAAAAATTCAAAGGGGATTTTTCTTTGTTCATGCAATGGTCTTCTTCTTAGGGATTATTGTGCCTAATGTCTCCAAGAGAGGACAAGTCAAGAGTGTTAGATCATTGCCCATGGGATGCCTCATTAATAGCATGCCATGACAATAGATTGTACACTCTTGGATAGCATCAAACCCAATGACACCACCAAGAAGAGGACACATCACAAGAAAAAAGAAAAATCACAACATGAAATTTTTCCAAAAGATATCATCTATGTATTCCCCCACTTTAAAGTGGTTGCTACACCATCACTATGAGTAATTGCTTCAAAGTAACCAATGTTTTGGTCTAAGATATGAGAGCTTTCCTCAAAAAACCCTATGCCAAGTCACATGTTTCTGAAGTAAGTTGCGTCATGAAATAGGAATGAAGGGTTTCCCCCACAAATACATAAGGGATCTATGGATTTGGGGTTAGTATGTCTGTGCTAAAATTTTTTCATAGAGCATGGAACTATCATCATTTCCCAAATACTCATAGAATTGAAAGAATGACACAAATAAATTGAAAACAAAGAAAAACCTTTTGGGTCAACATGGAAGAAATGTGAATGTCTCGATGATTTGCATCATCCCCAAAAGGAAGGACATATAGAGGAATGCACAAAAAGAGAGAGACACATCAAATGAAACATCATGAGGGATCGCATTACACACATGCAATCATAAAAAAAAAAAAAAAATACTAGTAAGGCACAGGCGATTCAACCTAAAGCAAGTCGTCTACCTCCCAATCTCGGTCGGTATAAATGGAAGGCAGGAAACTAGCCAAAGGGACAATGACAAATGCATTACTAGGACAAGGCTATCAAATTCTTTCCTCCACTTTGTGCAAGACAAGAATGAGCCAAGATAAGTGAGGAAAATTAGCTCCTTGCATTAGAGAAAATGATTTGAAATAAATGTAAAATATGTAATAGTGAGAATGTTTTAAGATTCTACAACTATTACATGACAAGGAGCAGAATGGTATGTTATTCAATCACTAGATGGCAATCATTTCCATTGAAGTGAAAATTGCTCAATACCAATTTAAATGTGCGACACTCATCAGTATTATTTCCAAGAGTTTTGTGGTATCAACAATGTGGAAAATTTGCATCTTTGGGATAATATTATCTTTTCTTTCATTGGTGGTAATGTTATAAGTTCTTTGTTTAGAAGCAGTTGTAGTTTCCTTTCACTTTCAGGTGGTGGGAAAGGGAACTTTAGTTTCTTTAGCTTGTAAGGCCTCTTGTGCTTTCTAAATTCATCAACTTCTCTAGATGGGATTAGGGCGGGAGGTCCCAAGATGATCTTTTTTGTGTTATCCTTATCCTTAGGAGGTATGGGTTTCTCTTTAGGAAGGACACCTATATCAGTAGGAGGATCTAAGACAATCTTACCATCGCTATGAAGTATTAGGGATTCCTTAGGAGCACTTATGTTGAGAGGGGGATTTTGATATCCTAACCCTTTGGTTTCTTCAATTGATACTTGTTCTAGGAGTTGATGAATTTTATGTTCACTTGTTGTATCACAACCTTGTTTATGTAAGATCATGAATCCTTTACCATATATCTCCTCAAGGTTGATTGATGTGTTGGTTACTTTGTTGGCATAGTATGGTTGAATGTTTTCTTGTTTAGAGGAGCTAGGTTCACCTATTCTAGGGAACTTAGTCTCAACTTGTGACTCAATTT
>VDFB02121166.1:52010-117549 GCA_007258455.2 Sequoia sempervirens
AAACACACGAAATTGGATATAATCAGAATATATTAACCCACAAAATGAGTGAACATATAGGAGAGAGGGAAGAAACCACCACCACAAATAGTAGAGAAGACTAGGTTGTCAACTCCCACTAACTAAGAGTGGTGGAAAGTTAACTTCCTCAAGACTCGTAAGAGGTGCTGAGTTGAATCTCACTAACTAGGACACCTAAATAGGATTAAAACCATGTGGAAATATGATGTGGGAGCATCCAAGTCCATGAGCAATCCTATGTCAACCAAAAAGTATTTCCTTGCTTTCTTGATTGTTGTTTCGTTCTTGTTTTTGCTTGCAAGAGTTGAAGATTCAAATTACTCAATATTTCTAGTTGGTTCCTAGCTATGTGATGATGTCACCTTAAAGAGAAGCCAAATGGGTACCCAAATTTCAAATTTAGAGAAGTTTGGACCAAAATTGAACAAGCTATGGGATTGTAGAGTTTAGCCCACAATCGAATCTTATGGAACTTTTCGCCTTCTTTGGATCCCCTTAATATCCCCACAAGCCTTCTATGATGTTGATCTCCATCGAAGCTTATCTTCTAAGATTTTTTGGAACTCTAATGGATATGTGGATGTGGAAGTTAAAGGGTTTGTGGATATTTCTTGGTGCCTCGTGTTTTCCCACTAAGTCCCTTGGAGTTGAAACCCCCCTAGCCACTAATGTATTTTAGACTTGTAGAACTTTTTACCCCTACTAGATTTGTGGAAATTTTGTGTGATGCTAGATATTATCCAAGTACCCTTGCATTCTTTCCAAGTCCATTTGATGTATGTTTCCCTACATGCCTTGTATTAACAAAAAATTCTACACTATGTGCACATGTCTAGAACATTCCCATATTCCCACAACTTCGTGTCTCCTTCGAAATCCCACAACTACCCCAATGACCTATCTTTTCTGCAAAACTATGAAATTCTTGAGCAACATGGATACATCTAAGTACCCCTCAAATCTCTACAATGTTCCTTGAGCTTTATTTTCCCTGCATGAATGTTTGTAGTAGAATTTTCCTTGTTATGTGGACCTATCTTAGTACCCTACTGATCCCCACAACATCCTAAATACCCTCATTTTTTTGTAAAAACATCCTAAAGTATTAGAAAATGACAAAAAGACCACTATAATAGCCTACATAGTGGATCAAGGGCATTAGTGAGTGAATGAAAAGTGTCCTATCATGTCAAGACATGGGGTGGTTGCCACCTTCTACATGATTCTCTATAAATTGGGAATTCTACTCTTTTGAAAGGGAATTCTTTTACAACATTTGAGCAGTTAGAAATTGAATATTAAAAAAGAATTATGCATGTAAGAAGGAAAATTTTGTGAAACTTGTTGAGACCTACAAAATTTTAGAATTTTGTGTGCTTGTTTAATTAGATTCTATTCATTTAAACCTTAAACCCTAAACCCTCACATTGGATTGTTACTTTGTTTTCTATTTTCATGGTGACTTGTTCATTCTATTGCTAGTCTTTTAAGTTGCGTCTTGTCACCTTTATTTTTGTTTAGTGACCAACCCTTTTGTTCTAGAAATGGGCCCTGTCTTTTAATATCATGCAGTTACCTTTGTATGTTCCCATTATATGGTCCCTAGTTTTGTCCCTACTAGTATCCACATGGATGAATATTATTCAAGCACATTTTTATCTCACAACATGCCTTCTTATTTTGAAAACCAGGTCCAAAGTTGTGCTTGCACACTATGTGGACACATGTATCCTACCTATAATTTGTGTTGTATGTCTATTTGTGCATCCCCACAATGATGAGTTATAATTATCTAGTTGGTAGCACATATATTTTATATCGCACAAGTTCTAAAATTAAATGCAACTTAATTTTGTGCTTATGTGCCTTCATGACATGTGTCACCATCATAGAAAGGTAAAGACAACTTAGTGATTCTGATAGTGAATGTGGGGCCAGCCCTAAGACTTGGAAACAACTTTATAAGTGGTGAAATTTTGTTATAGTGCTTGCATCCTTCACACCATGACTTGGCCAACAAATATTCAAACAATTTTTTGGTTAAAGGAAAAGTAGTGTGTTGACCATCAATCATGAGGATTCCCACCAAGATCAGCTATTGGTATTCAAACTTGAGAATTCCTATTGAAAATTTGCAGGTTTCACTCACTCGAGCCATAACTACAGAAGAGTTATTTGCACAAGAAAATTGAGTCATTGGGGATATTTTAGAAACCATGTCTATGAAAACTAGGGTTTTCAAAAGTTGAAAATAGGTAAGTCAAAATTCTGGTTTATGCATCTAAGGAATATAATTAGAATTTTCTAAATAGTTTGAGATAATTTTATTAGGAAATTGAACCTTAATTATGGTAAAATCCATAAACCATAATTTTATAACAAAACCTTAAAAATGATTTGAGTGTCATCTCAAGATGGTAGAATGAAATGGTGGTTTGAGGAGGATATCATTAAATTTAACTCCTGAGTTCTTCAAATAAATCCAAACATGCACAAGGGTTTGGAATTCTCTCAGATAAATTAATTGATAGAGTCAAGGCAATCAAGGATGCAACCATTATGGTTCAAGGTTGGGACCTCTTCTAGTATGGTTACAAAAGGTGTGATGTTGTAAGATCCATTTCAAACATTTGGAATTTGGATTTGGGTAGATTAGTAGTATTAAATATAATTTTCAATGTGTATTTGATAAGGTTCATTACCAAGAATTATGATGCTAAGTCTAGAAAAAAAATTAACAATAAGAGAGATGTGTTGACTAGACTAGATAGGAATTTCATATGTGAAGTGTTCAAACTAAATGTAGCTACAAACATTCCAATTGGTTTTGATTCACTATCTAGATAATATGCTAGGGATAAGCACAATTATAGATTTATGTGGTTACCACATCACAGAAGGAGAGATCAAAATAAAATAATTGTGAGGTTTACTCAAGATGAAGTAAAGCCATTTAATTATGACATATTTGAGGACTACTTCATGAACACCTACTTTTTCCCATGTCAAGTTTTAGGTGTGGATTGCAAGGCACAAATGTATGTACATTTGATGATGATGGTTGTTGATATCCAACATAGAAATCTAAATAGGAGCTTTGACTTTTATACCTTTATTACAGAGGGAATTCATAAGAGTTTGATACAATCAAGGGAGATGATAGATTTATATACTTTAAGTGACATTCCCTTCTTTGTCTCTTTTTTTTATACATTGTGAGACCTATTTGGAGTCCTACAATGTTCCAAGATTTTGAACGAATACCACTACCTATTTAAATTTGGACACATATATGGGATATAAATTGTTTGACATCAAACTATATTTTATTTGAAGGATATTTTGTGTAGTTAGTTTTAGATAATTTGGGTTATAAGAGTGCTTGCATATTATCAGGAAAGGTAATGAAATTTTTGAGACCCAAGGAAAGGACAACTGATGATGGTATTGATCATAATTGGGGAGATTGGTTTCTCCATTCAAACACAAGAGTTATCAAAATATATGGTTCTCAATTGCAGCTACACATATTGTCCAAAGTTGTTCCTAATACAATTGCATTCTTGGAAATCATGTGGAAATTAAATGAAAGTGATAAATTTCATCTCATGAAAATAAATAAGGGATCATTATTGGTAGCTACAATTGTATTTTCTAACTTCATGACTAATTTCAAAGAGGGATTAGAGTTGATATATCCCTTATTCTAACCCTTTAGAATGAGAGTGGATAAAAAGAGAAATTGTGACCTATAACACTTTACAATCAAGTCAAGGAGAGAGTGGGAAGAGCACAATATTATCATGAATTTGATAAGGCTGAAGATATAATCAGTAATTTTATATCAGATACAAACTTACAAAGAAGAAAATTTTCATGGGTAATCACTCTCAAAGGAGAAGAGTGAAGAAAATGGCTAGTTACCCTAATTATCAAGGAGTATACAAATAAATTGAGGACCTCATTGTCAAAGTAAAAACTATGCTTGATAATGTACTAGATTATGATGAGGTAAATCAAATTCTTGCATCACTGCCAAGATTCTAAATAAAAGGATTTCCCTCAAGATGGGATAATGATGAACATTAATACAGGTGAGAATGCAATAAATGATGTAAAATTGAATTTCTTTTAGATGATCAATTTATAAAGCTAAAGGAATTCAAATACATGGATAAAAATAAAATGGAATCATTCTTCAAGAAGTTAAGTAAGAAAATAGAGGAATCCACAAAGGAAAAAATGTACAAAATAACCCAAGAGGTTCTAAAGGAGGTTGACTTTCATGTGATAAAAATCACTCCTAAAGAAGGAAGAAGACCTATGTAGGATAGTGGTTTCTTAGTGTTGCTAGGATGGGACACAGCCTCTACCACTACATTGGATACCATTAGAAGGTAGTACACAAGGGAAGAAGAACTAACATCCAATGAGAAATCCAAGGATTTATACTTTGGATCAAGATTCAATACAAGATTTGAGACTATCAATATAGGAAATTTCTTTAGAAACTCAAAAGCCACAAGTTTTACATAATGTCAAGGAACTTATTGGAAACCTTATTGTTAAAAGACTTGTAGATACCACTGTATTGTAGAAAAATGTTGTCGTTTACATTTTCACACTTGTTTTTGAATTATTAATGTTAAAATGAACTTAATTTTTCCTTGATCTAGTGTTGTAATATGTTTAATACATTCACATTAGGTCTTGGGCCCTCTTTAAGCTCAATAAACCTAAATTTTCCTTAATTTAGTGTTGTAAAGTGTATTCATTTACACCTTCACATTAAATTTAGGACCCTTATAAACTAAATGGACCTAATGTTGCCTTGATCTAGTGTTGTAATGTTTTTTACACATTCACATTGGATTTAGGGCCCTTTTAAGCTAAATTAACCTAATTTTTCCTTAAATTAAAGTTGTAAAGTGTATTTATTTGCACCTTCATATTAATTTTTGGGTCCTCTTACATTTATGACCTTCATATAATCATTAATAGGCCCCTAAGACCCCATATTATGCATCTTGAGGCTTATTTCAACCAAAATCTTGACATAGACATCAAATATACTTAATTTTCTAACTCCTCAAGATTTTCTCTATCTAAAAAGACCTGGTGGGACCCATACACCACCTTGGGCATATGAGTCCCATCTAGATGGGACCTATATGCCACAAGTGGCGTATGAGACCCATTTGGCCCCTTTTTAGGGTTTTAAGTGGGAAATCATGGTTTTAAGTTTAAATTTCATGAATGTTAGTTTCTAGGATCTAATAAATAGTAAATTGGATGGATTTCCTATATAAAAAAGGTCTCAAATCATTATTTCACTAATCCTTCATGATATCAACCTAAGCTATCAAGAGTTAAGCATTCCAAGATTTCACAAGAGCGTCAAGAGAGTTTACAAGAGCATTTCTAAGGCATTCAAGGGTATAATTCTCCATCAATTGTTGCAACAATTCAAGATCCATCATAATGTCAAGGTTATCAAGCATCAAGAATTTTTTTGATCTAGTGTTGTGATGTAGCATTCAAGATCCAAGATTAAGCATTGTTCTACACTTATTTCAAGATATTTATCTACATTCTTCATGGCCACTTTGTGTTAGATTGTAGATTTACAATGCATCATTCAAGGTATCATTGTTCATGTTTAATGTTCCATGTTCCATTTTTCATGTCCTTATTTCATTATATCATCATTTGGTTTAATTACCTAAAAGGGGTTTGACCAAAGGAAACCCATATTCCCTAAGAATCAACAAGTTTTTCTCTCTCTCTCTACATGTGTGCAAATCTAGGTGCTTTGAGGCTTGAAGATCCTTTGGAGATTAGGTTGCAAGGTTGAAGAAAGTCATCAATTTTTCACAAGGTTGCTATCTTCACTTAAAGTTGCCTACAGGTTGCAAATTAGGGTTTCAAATCCAGAAACAAAGTGTGGAAGGAAGAGTAGAGATTGGAGACTTGATTCAGATCTTAACCCTCTGAAAAAGTAGAGTGGGACTGATACGCCACTTGTGGTGTATGAGTCCCAGTATAGCATATTTTCCAAATTTTGGGAGATTTAGACTCACCACTGTCAAATTCCTATTTCCACCCAAAAACCCTAGTCTGGGACTAAATCGCCCAGACTGGTGTATGAGTCCCAATGGGAACCAAACAACAAGTTTTTAGGGTTTTGGCTCAGCTTTTCTTGACCTCATCACTCTTCCAGGTGCACCTCTATTCATTTCTAGTTTGATATTATGTATTTCAATTTCATTTCCTAGGTCATAGTATTAGCTTTTGCATGGTACTTTGCATGATTCATTCATCTCTTGTATTTCCAAGCCAGAGCTTGGTGGTGAACCCCTCTTTAGTCTCTAATCAGACCCTAGAACACCCTACTGTAAGATCTCTTTCCCCTTCTTCATCCTTGGATTGAGATCTCTAGGGTTTGCTTGAATGAGAGTGTAGAAGATTGTTTTTTTATGTCCTAAACCATAAAGCGACAATTTCCACCTTTCAACCATAGAACCTCAAGTAGCATCATTAGCATTAATTACAACACTGTTTAGTGAAGAACTGTGGAAAAAATGGTATAGGTTGATTTTGATAAGTTGCAAAGAGTTCACATCAAACTACTATAGGAGTACAATAAGGTTAAATCACAATTTCCACATCTCTAATACACTATTTATGAACCATCTACCCCTCAATCAAGCTCAATAGGAACATCCACTCAAGATAGAGAAACTCTATCTTTGAGAATAAAGGAACTTCAAAAGAGAAATTGAATACAACTAAGTCCATGAAGGGAAGAAAGATATTCATGCCATCTAAAATCTCTCACATGCAAAAGTGGGTCAGCCAGACTGGGTGTGGTGTGATCAGTCTCAGAGGTCAGTCATCATCTTCGTCTCATGGGTGTCCATCTTCAGGAGATTCTATGTCAAGGATGTCAGGGTTTATAAATAAAATTACAAAGGTAATTGAATATCATTAGCATTAAGTATAAAATTATACTTCATGGTTAGAGAGATGCCAAGGATAGATCAGCTTTCCATGTCAACATTTTCTTCTTCTTCAAGCTCTCTAAGATTACATATAGTTGCAGAGGTGTCAACATTTTTGTCTTCATCAACAATTTGAATCAATTGGTTTCATCAATAGCTTAGGGGGCACTCTTTTCTCCTTGTTATAAAAGGAATCTATTTTGTTAGCAGTTGTTACACTTCTTGGCTATAACTGTCTTTTTTGACGAGTATCAAGTTTTCTCCTTAATATTACATGCTTACCTTGTTATAGTTAAGAGGATACTATATTATTATTAAACATCCAAAGAATTGTAAATTTAGTCAAGTCTCTTAGTTTGTAAAGTGTTGTTAGGTATTTGTTGTCAAGGTACGTAATTTTTTTGCAAATGGCAATGTTGATCAAGGAATTTATGAATACATGATTTCATCATGTTATCATATCCAACATTATAATACAATATCTTTCATGAATGAAATAATCAAGAGCTATTGATTTATTCATTGAAAAGTTCTTGCACTGTGTACTTTTATTTATAGTTTTTATTCAATGAATGGAGTAATTGATTTCATTTCAATACAAAGGATATTGTTGTGACCGATAAATGTAGTATAGGCTAACTACACTTGATCCATGAGGATTCAAAGTATATCCACTATGCATCAGTCCCAATAAGATCATTCAATTTAAACAAAGTGAAGAAGCCACTAAAACTAGCATATTAGAACAAGAAAGCTTAATAAAAATCTACTCTAAGACATTGAAACTTATCCTATTGGGGGAGTGGTGTCACATTGATGTGGAATGGCAACCCTTTCCCAATCCCTTGGATAATGAACTTGTTTCGATCGATTCTATTGAAGAGAATTGATGAAACCAATGAAAGATGTGTTGTAAAACATGATGAAAGCTATTTTAACATGATAAATGCTATGATGTTCGATGTGAGTGTATGCAAAGCTATTCTAAATGTATGCAAGATTCGAAAGATTATGATTAGGTGAAATTTAGGGTAAGATCCAAATGCATGAGAAAGAGGATATACCAGTAAAAAAATTCACACTAAATCACTACAAAAATATGTAATTATGAGAGCCAAAAGATGCAAATAACAATAAAAAATGCTACCTAATTGTTATAGCAACTATGGGGGAATTTTTTAGAGCATAAAACATTGTGTACCTAGCTAGAAAGCTTTTTTTGAGCTACAAAGGACTCATTCACCTTCAGTGGGTACCTAACATGGTTGTGTACCTGAGACCCAGTTTTCATGCCTTTTTAAGGCACTTTGTACAATATGTAAATTATCTCATATTTTTCATTATCTCTTCTAGTGAAATAGCCTGTGTGCTTCTCTCGCTCATTCATGAAATTTTATTGGTAGATGTTTCTCTTGGGTTATTTTCTCTAACAAAAACTTATCCTATTGAGGGAGTGGTGTTGCATTGATATGGAATGGCGACCCTTTCCCAATCCCTTGGATAATGAGCTTGTTTTGATTGATTGTATTGAAGAATCAATGAAACCAATGAAAGATGTGTTGTAAAACATGATGAAAGCTATTTTAACATGATAAATTCTATGATGATCGATGTGGGTGTATGCAAAGCTATTCTAAATGTATGTAAGATTTGAAAGATTAAAACCCTAATTTCAAGATATACTAAATGGATGCAAATAAGTTACCATGGAAGCCATTAATGGATTCTCTAAGATAATAATGCATGTAAAATAACCTAAAATTCTTTTAAAACATAAAATGTGAGTGAAAATGGATGTGATTTTCAACAGCATAAGTTTGCTCTGAAAAGGTGGATCCCTATTCAATAGATGCAAGCTCTATTTATAGAATAGGAAAAATGAAACCGATGGTCAAGATTAAAAGAATCAATCAATGGTCAGAATGGAAGGAAAATGAAGGCATAGATCATGGATTCCCACCAATGGTTAAGAATGCACTTGAGATGATATTTAATCAAGGGCTTACATTCATCCAAATAAACACACTTTCAACACTTACACAAGAAGTTTGTTGAAAGTTGGTTATAAAGAAGAATATTCCTTTTTTCAAATGAGTGAAGAGGGAAGGAATATTCCATGGGAATATTCCCCTTTTGGAGGAAATTAGCATTTAGTTAATTAAAACCAAATTTTAATGTGCAAAGGGGAAGGAATATTCCATAAGAATATTTCGTTTTGGAGGAATGTGCAAAGGAAGAATATTCTCAAGGAATATTCCCTTGCAAGTGGGAGGATTAGATTTAATTAACAATTTGATAATTAAAATAAAGTTTCAATTATGCAAATTAGGAGAATTAAATGATATTCATTAAATAAAATGATTTAATGAAAAAGGGGGGATGTGATATGATACTTAATTAAATCTAGCTTAGGGTTATTTAATTAAATAAGAGGACTTAGGGATTAAATTAAATAAGTTGATTTATCTAATTTAACAAGACGAAAGGTTAGTATGAAAGGGGGAGGAATTAACCTAATTAGATCAATTAGATTAATAGATGAAATTTGACATGATTAATTAAATAGCTAGGCTAATTTAATCAATTAAGCTAAAAGAGGATGGGTTTCAAGATGAAGCGATGCTAGTATATCAGATTCAAGTGCATGATATCATTCAGGAAATTTTTGAGTGTCTACATTTTTCCCCTCTTTGAAGCGAGGTACCTATTATGTTGGTTCAAAGACTGGTGCTTTTTGGATTAAATTTGCTGCTCAGATCAAAAAATTAAAAATTAAAATAAAAATTTAGATGCCCCACTATTTCCCCAGTGGAAGGAATAAGATGGTTCCCTGCCCCTTGAGAAATCGAGCAAAAATTTTGAGTTTTGGGTTGATTTCTAAACAAAGGTAAAATATAGGTTTAGGTGCTAAAACATGCCCCAAGATGCCAAAAATGGCCTCAAAAATGCAAAAAATGGCTCAAAAGAGGTTGTGAAAGGTGGAAATAGGTAAAACAGGTCAAAACCCTAGCTTTTGACTAAAATTAGGGAAAAAAAACCCTAATTTTTAGGCTTAAATAGGTGAGAAAGGTTACACATAATTCATTTGTGCATTCAGCCCTTAGAGATTTGTGTATTTGGAGCTCTAACACCTTGGCGAGATGGCTCACCGTGTGCTTCCACTTTACCTTTCAGAGCGGGTTTGAGAGTACCAGTGTCAAGCAAACATAGGACCCTGGGGATGTGATTGAAAACTTGCCTCAATTTTTGCATTTAGGTACATTTAATAGCGCATAAAAATTAGGTTTTTAGGAGCGTCGCTATATAGCAATGCACGAAAGGCATCAGAAGCGTCGCTATTGACATTTTAGCAATGCCCTTACTGTTTTGCAACACACCACCATTTTTTGCTTGGGTGACACATTTGATTTAGGGGTCACAAGTTTAATACAATGACATAGGATTTTTAGGTTTAGCGTCACTCACTTGCGGTGGGCGATGCACTTTCCAAATAGTGATGCATACTTATTTTTTATTATAAACATGTGAATGCGAATTTGCTATTGAGCGTAGTGATGTACATCACTAAATGGGTGACACATCTCTGAAATGGATATGATGATGCATACCAAAAAAATTGACGCTATTGATTTTAGTGACGCTTTTGATGTTTTAGGATGTAAAGTCTCAGATTTTGATCACTTTTTTAACATTTTGGTAAATTGACATTGTGTGTGATGTGTGCAGGAGGATCCTCCACCATTGATGTCACGAGAGCACCATTAAAAAAATTTGGCAGTAGCAAGAGACTTTGATGACTGTGAGGTAGAGCAGTTGGGGATGCTTGGACTAGGCTTCATCACTTTCTTGCCCAAGGTTTGGACCCACCTTGCCATGATGACGGTGTTGATCGAGAGGTGGCACAAAAAGACCTCTTTGTTTCACTTGCCTACTAGCTAGGCCACCATCACACTCGAGGATGTGTGGTGTATCTTGTGATTACCGATACATGGAGAGTGTGTCATCTATGACACAGATGTCGAGAGAGATGCATGTTTTTAATTGCTACACACAAAAAACATCATCATGGTGAGCTCTCAGATTGATTTGGACCTATATAGGGATCTTATACCCATATTCATATTTTTCGTTGTTGCACTAATTTCTAGCATCATTTCCCCAGATCGATGAGGTAGAGGCTTTAGTCCTAGCTGGGGAGTGGCATGGGAGGCTATGATTAGGACTATTATGTTTGTCTGGGGTCCAGTTCTTTTTTCTTCCCTATACCACGACATGCATCAAGCAATGTATTGCAAGGGTAGGAGCATTGAGGCAAGTGTTACACTACTCCACATTTGGGCATATGAGCACATTGTCATGTTGAGACCTTTGGTTGTTCTAGTAGAAATTCATGAGGATGAGCCCATCGTCTTCAAGTACAGGGTTCCAATGACACTCCAACATACTGGCCCTACAGGTTTACCTTATTGGTGTAGGTTCATTGATGATATTACTTTTTTCAGATGGAGGTCATGACTGCAGACTCCAGCATGGTACGATGACCAGCAACAGCTATATTTCACTAGGAAAACTTGTTATATACAAGGGTGAGAGCACATGATGATAGAGAGGTATCTCCCAGACCGTGTGGCCAAATAGTTTGGGGAGGTATAGGATGTACCTCTTGACAATTATGCAACAATCTTCACTAGATCTTAGAGATAGGTCCAGTGGGGAGCACAAATTGACCCCGTAGTGGCAATTAATGACTTTAGATAGCTCGTTGCTCATCCATGGGCTTATGACTAGGGAATACTAGATGCGAGGACTACGCCAGGGTATGATACATGGTTTAGGCCACCCGTTCGTCTGACAAATCCAGCGGGGGAATACCCCAGAGGCTGAGGATGAGGCTAAGGTTGAGACAGAGATGGCGGTTGAGATGGAGGCAAGGATGGGGTCAAGGCCGAGGGTATCAACAACAGCTAGATCAGGTTCAACAGGACCCAGGGCAGCAGCCTAATCAGCAGGATGTCTAGCACGATAGATAGGTTCCAGGGGCACCACCACCTCCCACACTCATACAACTAGATGCACAGGTACATGCTCAAATACAGGCCCTTACAGCTGAAACAGATTAGCTACAGGTGAAAATGGATCGACTACAGTAGTAGCTATAGTACATGACTACCCAAAGAGATCAAGGTTTTAGTTGTAGTAGCAATTGGACTTACAGATGGTGCAAGAGATTGGGTGAAGATAGCAGCTTGAGGTGGTGATGGATGCATCAGAGGGACGGATAGTGTCTGCTCGCTTGTATAGGGAGGTAATCATAGAGGCTACCTACTATAGGATGCACTATCATAGAGATGTCTCACAGGCGATGAGGCAACCTGATTTTTCATAGAGTGGAGCACCCCCTGGGCTAAGGATCAACCATCAATTAGAGGGGAGTTGAGCAACCACCAGGGCTAGCCAATTTTTTGCAAACACTTTTTGATTATTTTATCGATTACTTATATCGATATACATTCATGGGCTCATTTTTTATAGCCTCATGGATATTGTACTTTTGATTGATATTCATACACTAATTTAGATATTGTACCATGACAGTCATTTTTTGATATATATACGAGATGATTCTGATCCATGATGTGATGCGCTTTTATTTCATGCTTTATGAATGTATGGATGCATATGATGCAATATGATGTTATGCTTATGTGTTATGATTATGTTTATATTATGGATGCAATGTTTATGGATGTACTTCTTTTATTTATGTGATATGTGATATGTGATGATGTAATGATATGTAATTCAATGCAATGGATGTGTGACCTTATTTTTCAGTATCTTTTGATGATATGTTATGGGATGGATGTTATGCCATTTTTCTAATATGCAGATGCAGATGATATGGATGCATTTCTTTTTATGTACTTTTCCATGCAATTTATGATATGATAATGTATGCATATGGATGTATATATGGATAATGAAGATGTTCATGCTTTTGATATGATAATGTGATGCATGCTTATGCCTACGACATGTGTATAATATGTGATATGGATTAATATGCTTAGAATAACAAATCTATTTTATCCAAAACAGCTTAAATGATAATGATGATGCAATGGATTATGTTTTCTTTTATTATGATATGTTGTGTTGATGCGAGATGTATGCATGCTAATGATTTGTGGATGTAGGATGGATGTGTGATGATGTTTTTGTTGACTGTCATGATACCAGGTTAGCGTGGAAAGAAGATACAAGAATAAAATGAATGATTTGACCATCGATCTTGAAGATTGATTCAAAAATTCCAACAAGTCCTTGATCCACTAAGACTTTATTAGATATGGTGACGAGACGGTGATTTTCTCATATCTTGGGATTGGGATTTTTCGCCATTCCTTATGTTTGATATAACACATAGACATGATGCATCATGGTATTGAAAACCAAGGTGGTGTTGTATCTAGTGACATGGACTTTGACTCTAGAAATAGATAGGATAGTTCTTGTTCACACCTTGGCATACAGAAACCTTGTTGGAATGTAGTTTAGAATTTTAGAATATATCAAACCAAAGCATACGCAATAGTCAAAAATATACTCTGAACAACCTCCCTACACACAACTAAACAAGTATGCACCAAGATTATTTTACAAGAATACCCCACAAGCACAACAAACAAAAGATAATGATCAATTCCCCAGTCCTTTCTCTCTAAATTGTTGAGACATCATCGAGAGGTCCTTGGAATGGTTCAATAAGATAAATCATAAGAAAAGATCAAAGAAAAACAGTTAGTGTTATTTATATCTCTTGCCAATTTAACTTATCTAAGGTGATTTTTGATGTTGATGCCTATCACAAGAAGGATGCATCTTAATACATGTTATCAGATGATTTGATTAGGATTAGGTTTGTGATAAGTCATTGATACAAACTTTGTTGACTCATTTACCTAGATGATCTATACTTTATATTTTGACACTTAGGCTCTCACTTTACGACTTGTGATACTTGTTTTTTATTTGTTTTACCAAAGGTTGAAGATGAAATTTGATTTATTATGGATGAAGGTTTATTGCGGGTGAAAGAAAAATGGGATGGATGGTTTGGATTTGCTAGAATATTTCAATGTTTTTGGTGTTTCTGAACATGTTTTGAGGCTATTTTTGGTCTTTTTAAAATTTTATATGAATGTTTTTGGCTTTTGATTATTTGAGGTTGTTTAGGGTTTCTAAGTTTTCTAAATGTTTTGGGTTTTTCTACATTTTCTGAATGTTTTTGTGTTTTCTAAGTTTTCTGAATGTTTTGGGTTTTTTATAAGTTTTCCAAATATTTTGTGTTTTTCTAAGTTTTCTGAATGTTTTGGGTTTTTCTAAGTTTTCCAAATGTTTTTATGTTTTTTGAGATTTCTGAACAAGAACCTAACCTAAAATACTATCCTAGGGGCCTCAGGGGCTTATCAAAGATGAGCCTTGCCTACGTTATACATGCAGAGACCACGTAGTTCAACTGAATTGATTTATTGACAATGAGATATGAACAGTTGATGGATTGCCAGTTTATTATGATGGACTCCTAAAGGACTAACCTAGGATGTCTCGAGGGCACATCAATGATGACCATGCCTACATTCAAGCTCAGAGACTCGTAGTTCGACATGGTTCTGTTTTTGAATTTTTGATGTTTTGACCTATTTAGGGATTTTGATGTGTTTTGGATGTTTTGGATTTTGACTTTACAATTTTTGAATGTTTTTGGATTTTTTGTATTTTGCAAGTGTTTTGGATTTTGATGAGATTTTATGAATTTTTTTGGGATTTTTGGTGAGATTTACAATAACCTTAAGATATACAAGAACCTGATCCGATCCAAGATGAATTTCCCCCAATGTGATGTGATAGACTAACTCAATATAGGCAGGACAAGCTGACCTTAGGAATGTTCTAAGTAGTACTAAAGGGGAATACAATACTTTACAATATCTAGCTATGATATAGATGTGGATGGGTGATGGAATAAATAGGATTAATGATGTGATGGATGGATGTGATGCAAAGAATGATAGGATAAAGAGCCAAAGAATAGATGGAGGTGCTTTATTTACACAAGGTGCCTGTTTGCCATGTTTTCACCAAGGTACTTTCCCAAAGTGCCACTGAAGTGGTTTTCACTAGAGGATGATTATTTTTCTTTACTTTTTTCAATTCCTTTTCTCATTTTTTTGAATTTTTGATCATTTTTTTATTTTTTTGTATTTCCAAATTTATACCCTTCAAGCCTAGGTATAAAACCTTTTAAGATGCAGACTATTGGTTGGTTCCTGTAAGGGTTCACCTTTCAGGTGTTGATAATTGATATGCTCCTGATCCATAGCTTGTCGTGACGACAAATGGACCTAACCAATTAGGTTCAAACTTTCCTATACTATCCTGATTTGGAAGGATTTTTTAATTCTACTTTAGGACATGATCCCCTACTTGGAAATACTGACACTTGATCTTCTTGTTATAGCTCCATTTCAATCGGTTTTGATATACTTGCAAGTGATTAAGGGCATCAAGATGACGCTCATCCAAGAATTCTAGCTCATTTAGCTGAGATACTCTATACTCTTCATTAGTGATTAGGTTCTGCAATGAGACTCATAGCAAGGGAATCTCAACCTCAATAGGAAGGCTTCTAATCTATATACCAAGGAGAACGGGGTTACACCTATAGGTGTGCAGATACTAGTTTAATAGGCCTAGAGGACAAGATTCAACTACAAATGCCAGTCATGAACAACTTCATTGACCATTTTCCTTAGGATTTTTAGAATGGTCTTGCTGGTAGCCTCAACTTGACTATTGTCCTGGGGGTAATACAGGGTTGAGAACCGGTGTTGGATGTTGAATCTTTGACATAGTTCTTTCACATCTTGATTCTTGAAGGGTGTTTCGTTGTCTGAGATAAGGGCTTGTGGAACTCCATAACAATAGATAAGGTAATTCAGGATAAATGTAGAAATTTTCTTCCCCGTTATGTAAGTCATAGGAATGGCTTCAACCCATTTGGTAAAGTACTCAGTGGCGGTTATGATGAACTTGTGGCCATTAGATGAGGTTGGAGTATTTTTTTCCCATGAGGTCAAGCCCCCACTGCGAGAAAGGACAAGGTGTGACCATTGGTTGTAACTCTTGAGCTGGAGCATGAATAAGATCTCCATGTTATTGACACTAGACACACTTTTGCACATACAAGTGGGCTTCTCTTTCCATGGTTGGCCAGTAATACCCCATCCTCAATAGTTTCTTAGCTAAATTCATACCACTATAATGGAACCACATATGCCATCATGTACTTCTGTTAAGGTGGTCAAGGCTTCCTCTTGGTTAAGACATCTTAGTAACATCCCTTTGATGCTTCTTCAATAAAGGGTATCACCTAGGATCAAGAATTGGGATACCTTCTTAACAAAGGTTTTTTTAAGGTTGGAGGTGATGTTGGATTGAAGGGTTCCTCTACTTAGGTAAGTGAATATATCATGATACCATGGAGATCCAAGACCAACGATGACACATGTAAATTCAGATTCTAGGATTTCGAAAGCTAGAACAAGAATTTGTTCTACCAAGAATTCACATTGAAGGACATTGTGTGGCATATCTAACAATGATCCAATTGTTTCCATAGCATCTGCTACTTGGTTGTTCATGCAAGGAATCGGCTCAAAATTTATATCAATGAAAAGGTCCTTGAGATTCTCTAGCACCTTCTTGTAAGGAGTAAGCTTTTCATCCTTAGTTTGGTAGTCATAATTGACTTGGTTGATAACCAGTTGCAAGTCTCCATAGTCTTTCAACTCTTGTATCTACAATTGAACTACTATCCTTAGACCTATGATTAGGGCTTTGTATTTTGCAATGTTGTTAGTACATGGAAATGATAGTAGGTGTGACTTTGGGATGCAATCACCTTGAGGGGTGATAAAAATAATGCCCACCCTTGATCCATGTTGGGTGAATGATCCATCAAAGTACATTTCCATTGATCAGTTATATTGACAAGGAACATTGATTCATCAAGAAATTTAGATACCAAAGGGTTATCTACATAGATAGGTGCTTCTGCCAATTTGTTTGCAATAACTTGTCCTTTAATTTCCTTGTGATCTACGTACTCTATGTAAAATTTAGTCAAGATCATTACCCATTTGGTCATT
Organism: Sequoia sempervirens; assembly: GCA_007258455.2. NCBI lineage: Eukaryota > Viridiplantae > Streptophyta > Pinopsida > Cupressales > Cupressaceae > Sequoia > Sequoia sempervirens. The sequence continues at coordinate 69,244 of VDFB02121166.1, forward strand.
CGCCCAGTGAGAGTTGCTTTGGATAACAGGTATTTTAATGGGTCAATTTTGTAATAAGCTTGATTTGATGTGATAGCATATAGTGTCTAAACTTTTGTGAAGCAAAAACCATTACTAATCATGCTTTCTCAATGGATGAATAGTTCATTTCATATCCCACCAAGGTCCTGTTGATGTAATAGATAGCTCTTTCCTTTCCATTTTCATCATGTTGTGCTAGAAGAGCACCTAGTGCTACTAATTTTGTTGAGATATACAAGATTAATGGTTTGTTTGGCATCAGGAGAATGAGCACTGGAGGTGTCAATAAGTAGTCCTTGATTTGCTGTAAAGATTTACCACACTTCTCCTCCCACTTATAAGTTATTCCTTTATAGAAAAGATGTGAGAAAGGGTGAATTATTTTTATAGTTGCACTATGAACCTTCAAATGGATTGCAAACTTCCTTGTAACCCTCTCATTTCCTTCAAAATTTGTGGTGGTTCCATGTCTATGATGGCTTTCACTTTTTCTAAATCAATTTATATCCCTCTTTGTGATATGATGTAGCCAAGAAGCTTCCCTGAGGTAACCCCAAAGACACGCTTTTTAAGGTTTAGTCATACCTTATACTCTTTGATTATGTCAAAGATGGGTCCCAAGACTTCTATGTGTTCACTCCTTTTCTTTGACTTGTCCAAAATATCATCCACATAGTCTTGACATTTTTTTTGGATCATGTCATGTAAGATGAGGGTCATTTCTCTTTGATAGGTCGCTCCTACATTCTTTAGTCCAAATGGCATCATGTTCCAACAATATGTTCCCCATGGACAAGTGAATGTAGTTTCGTGTTGATCCTCCTTGGCGATCATGATTTGATTATAGCCTAAAAAACCATCCATGAGTGATATCATTTCATTCCCAACTATTAAATCAACGATGATTTCGATGTTAGGAAGAGGTAAATCATCCTTTGGGCACACCTTGTTCAAGTCTCTAAAATCCATGCATATCCTAATGCCCCCAGTGGGTTTGGAGAGTAGTACCAGGTTGTAAACCCACTCAGGATAGTCAATGGGTTGGATAAATCCAACATTAAGAAGCTTTTGTAACTCAAGTTTCACCAAGAGTGTTATTTGAGGGTGCATCTTTCTCAATTTTTGCTTTACCGATTTAGCTTCAGGATAGACTGCTAAATGATGCACAACTACTTCTGGATCGAGCCCTGGAATATCTATGTATGACCATACAAATTTGGTTCTTCGCTCTTTTAGGAACGCAGCTAGGTTCTTTTATTATTCATCCAAGAAGGATTCAACATAGAAAGTGATCTTTGGTGCCTCTTTTGTTCCCACATTCATTGGGGTTTCCTTTTCTGCTAACACTGCTGACTTTTTTGGATGCATTACACTAAGGGGGAGATTGAATCCGTCATCCTTGGGCACCTTGGAGAGGTTTTCACCCTTGGATGTGTCCTTTATTTTTACTATTTTAGGATCAGAAAGTGTCACTATGTGGTTTTCACTTAGAGATTTGAATGTTAGTTGCATGTCGTCAATTTTGTGACTGAAGGATTCAATCGTCTCCCCATTGTATACCCCTATGTCTAGTTCTATATTGAAACCATCTTTGTGATCTGCCCATGGTAAGTTGTCATGAAGTCCCATGAATTTTGAGATTGCTTCATCATTTTCATATAAATCTAGAATCAGTGGTCCTTATTGGTCTTAGTCAATGAGTTGTGGGTTTATTAGGCTTATTTCAGTGGGTTGATCATTCGGGGTGAAGGATGTTGTGGATATCATGAAGAGAGTTATTCTCAAATAGGTTGGCAACATCAAGGGGGAAGTTGTATAGGGTAGTATCATACAATGTTGGTAACCAAGAGGAATCCTTGACCCATTTAGCAGAAGTAATTTTTCCAAGAAGGTTAACCTTGCTAGTAGTACATCCTAGGTCAAGATTCTTTGGATGTTTCTTAAGAACGATGGGTTCTAGCAAACCATTTTCATTTTTTCCTAGTTTCTTTTTCTTGTTGTACCCCCATCCCTTCACTAGCTACAAGCCTTTTTTGTCATCTTCCATGGGAAGAGCAGGGATGGGTTGTTCATCTTGATATAGTAGTTTAGAGACATCCTCCTCATTGAAATCTTCTTTGTTCAAATCCCCCCCACTTGGTGAAGGTAGTAGCTACCATCTTTATTGTTTTAGGAAATTTTTTGATAGGTGTGGGATTCCCATGATATTTGGGAGAAATAGGTAGCTCTCCCAACACAAAAGTGGCCTTCTGTAGTTTATAATTTCCACAACCATCATCCTAGATCACTACTTTGATGTCAAGAATATTCTACATAATGGGTATTTTTGTTTCTGAGGTAGATGCCAAGGATGATGGGTCAACAAATGAAGAGAATGGTGTAGGCCCTTCATAATTTTTTAGGGATTTGGGGTATTTTGTAAAACTTGGCCTCAATATTCTTGTAGTAGTAAAAGGGCTTAGGATCTCAATGGATAGTAACTTCTTTTTCCTCAAAAGGAAACTTTACACATTGGTGATATATTGAAGCTATAGCTTTTAGGGCATGAATCCAGGGTCAACCAAGCAAAATGTTTTAGGGGAGATCAAGGTCTAACACTTGGCATGTAGTCTCTACAATTATGGGTCCCACTTGGATGGGTAGTGCAATGATTCCTTGCGATACCCGCTCCTGATCGTCATATGCTCTAATGGTTGTACTCTTTGCTTTCTCAATAGCATCTTCTAAATAACCCAAGTTCTTGATCAAATGGAGGGTGCAAATATTCAAACTAACACCTCCATCTACTAAGACTCTTTTAACCTTTTTCTTATGAATAATGACCTCAAGGTGTAAAGCACAATTATGTGATGGTCGTGATGGTAGGTCTTGTTCTGAGAAGGTGAGAAGATGAGGGATAGTGATATGCCCTACAATAGCTTAAAATTGTTCTATATCCATATCCTCAGGGACAGATGATGCAAATAAATCATTCTCTAAGATTTCCCTATGTGTGGGGGATAGCCTCAATAGTTTCAAGATCGAGATCTATGCGGGGGTCTTCTTAAATTGATCTAAGAGACTGTACTTGCTAGGGTTTGATGTGGGAAAAGTAGGTTGTGCCCTAGATTGAGATGGGACTCCTTGGATGGTGACTTTCCACATCGTGTGGTGACTCCACATTCCACACTAGGCCCTTTGATGGTGACAACAGTGATGACACTATCACAGGAAGCAACTACATTGGAATAGACATGCTACAAATTTGTGTAATCCTTACCTTTTCCATTGTCATTTCCTTCGCTATGATCTAGCATAGGGTTCTTGTATATCTTGAGATCCTTGTTTATGGTTGGTACTTCAACAAATATGTCTCCATTATCAATAAGGTATTGGATAACATTTTTTATCCTCCTACAATTCGATGTTTTGTGTCCTTTGATTTTATGAAAGTCACAAAGATCTTTTTCATTGTACTAGGGTGGTTTATCTTGTGGTTCTTGGTAGTTTTCAAAATTGGGAAGCATTATCAAGTTTTACTCTACCAATTTCTTCATGATGGTTTCAATGGGTTCCAATAATTGTGTGTATTTACGTTTTCGATAGTTGTTTATATTGGGGGTTTGTCGTTGTTGCATTTCGGTGTTATTGACTTGATTGTTTTGGGGTGATTTTGTTTGTTGCACAATTGGTTCAAAGTTAGCTATTTGATTGTTGTTTAGCCTAGGAGCACTTACAACCACCTTAGCATCCACCATGCCATCATTTATTATGTTATTATTCTTAGCCTAGACATGAGGCTTTTTGTTTGAACTTTTTGATGGGCGGTTTTCTTTGTATGCTTGAGTATTTATCTGTGAGATTAGAACTCTCTCGATGTTAAGGGCTCTAGGGACAAGCTCGTCATAAGAGGTAATGCATTGCATCTTTAAGTGGAAGGATAGATTTGGATCTATATTTTCTATGATAATCCCCACTTGTTGTTCATTGGAAATTGGCTAGTTGCTCTTACTAGCTCTTTGTCTCTACCTTTGCAAGAAATTGGCGAAAGATTCTACTTTGTTTTGTTTGAGAGTATATAACTCTTGTAAGCTCACATCCATTTCAATATTAAAATAGAAGTGATCTATGAATCTATCAATGATTTCTTGGAAGGTTTTGATACTTGGAGGTAACTAAGAAAACCATTCAATGGCTGGGCCTATCAAGCTTCTTGGAAAGAGGCGCATCAAATAGGACTCATTATAGGCGACCTCCATACACATGATGCTAAACTCTTTGACATGGTCTACAAGACTTCCTCTCCCTTTGTATTTATCAAATTTAGGGACCTCAAAACTAGGAGGGAATGGTACCATTGCAATGTTTTGATCGAATGGATACAGACATAGGTTTTGTTGTGTATGGGACTTCTTCATTTTCCCCATCCAGATATCCTACATCTCTTGTGTCAAGGCCTTAATTTGTGATGCTACGTCATCTTGTGGGTTTGGTGGAAGAACATATGTTATGTATTTTGGGATGGTGGATGGATTGTATGTGGGATTCTGATATGATGAGGTGTTTTATGGTGTGTATGGTGGTGTAGGATATTGTGAGAGTGATTTTCGTGGAGGCGTATATGTTCCTAACGTGTTTGTATCGATGATGTTATGTTGAGGGTTATAGTAGGAACCTTGTTGTTGTTTTTGGGCATATTGTTGAGCTAGTAAGGCTTTCTATTGTTGTTGGGCCACAAGGGTTGCTTGTTGGGTTGCTAAGGCTGCTTGATGTTGTTTTTGGGCTGCTAAGGTTGTTTGTTGTTGTTGTTGGACCATGAGGGCTTGTTGTTGTGCATTTTTTTGTTTTTGTGATACTAAGGTTGCTTGATGGGCTTGATTTTGTTGTGCTACTAAGGTTTCTTGTTGAGCTTGTTGTTGTTGTTGTGCTACTAAGGCTACTTCTTGTTGTTGTTGTTCTGCTACTAAGGCTACTCATTGTTGTTGTTGTTGTTGTGTTACAAAGGCTACTTTTTATTATTGTTGTTGTTGTTGTGTTGCTAAGGTTTCTTGTTGTTGTTGTTGTTGTTGTACAACTTGTTGATATGTGTGTTGTGCTTGTTGCAAGGCTAGGGAATGTGTTTACAATGTGGAATCAGTTGGTTATTGGGACATCTACGATGGTTTTTGGGTGTTGATGTTTTGCGTGGGTTGTGGGTTTTTGATGAAAGGTTAGGGGTTCCATTGGGTTATCATTCCTTGCAAGATGGTGGATTGGGATGGAGGAATGTAATTTTGGGGTTCCATTTGATTTTGTATGATGAGGGACCGTGGGGAAAGATGATGATGATGCCATTCAATGTTGTGATGGAAATGGCACATGAGGACCTTGGCTCCATTGATTGAAAGGATTCCCTTGACCGATGTTTTGGGGATTTCCTTGTGTTTGGGAGGTGGTTGTGGTTGATGGGGTTTGTGACTAAGGGGTTGTTTTGATTTGGGTTGGTGATGGATGAGACAGATGTGTTTTGTGCAACCAATGGGATGGATGAACTCATTGGGGGATTTGATAAAGATGCCCCATATTGCGTTGAAGGTTAATTTTGTGGAAGGGGATTAACTTTCCCTTTTGGGTCTATTTGAGACACTTGGTCCACACTTTCGTGCATGATGTTGGGAAAAATTGTGGTACTAATGGGGATGGATGAAGGGGGGTATCCTCAATATGTTGAGGTTGTCATGGATTCATGAAGTGTAAGTGGTTTATGTTCATGTAGAGAATTCTTGGGAATGGGGGGAGCACAAAATGTTGGTGTCCAAGTGGTGTTTTGAGAAGGATTGGTGTTGAGGGTACCCACAAGTGTGTTACTTTCCAATGGAAGAGTGTGGCCAAATTCCTTATTAAGACTAGCTGCAAGACTAGGAGTTGGTGTGTGAATTAACCCTAGCGATGGAGTTGTTTGAATGGTGGATGAAGTCAAGCCTCGTGCCAATGATTGCGCAACAAAAGATGGGGAAATTGGGGCCACATTTTCTAAGGTTCGATGTTATTATTTGTACTCCATGATTTCTTCCTTAGTAAGTCCAAATGGGTTGTTCGCGATGTCTTCTATCCCATATGGTCTTGATGGAGACGAGGGTTGTTGCAATGGGGTAACATGACTTCTTGGATCAAATTTTTGAGGATTGGAATCACTTGAGGTGAATGTGACTTTGGCTTTTTCCATGATTCTCTTGTATTGTGATCTTGTCTTTACCATAAATTGTGGGTCACCTATGGGAGAGTTATGTTGAGATTTGTAATGTTTGAACTCTCTAGTTGACTCAAATCTTGGTAAAAGGTACGCTCTAAGTCATTTTAGAGAAATGGTGATAATGGGAGGTGAAAAAGGTGAATGATGTGGAGAGTGATCTTTGAAAACATTTTGGGACAACACTTTTGACTTATAGGTTTGATGTTTGATTTTTGGATAGAGGATGTTTAATGAGCTTGTGAATCTTTAAGGTAGACTTGTGACCTTCAAGATAAACTAGTCCAAAAGTGATAACTAACTCAACTAAGTGCATGGAAAGGGATTCATTTCAAATACAAATTAGCTAAGTTATGGTTTGGGTTGATAGATTTCCAAGTCCAAAAGTGTTGGTGTGATTGAAATTTTGCAAAGATAGGTGAAGTGAAGTGTGAATTTTGATAAGCGGTGGATGAAATGTTTGTCCCAATGTTGACCTAGAGTGAACCTTTGTTTTGCAAGACCAAGCTAGTGAAAAACATGCTATACCTCTAAATTTTTCAAACCCTAAAGACTCAATGATCAAGGAGAAGTTCTTGTAAAATGTGTAGATCTGGTTCATTCATGAAATAGTGTAGAAAATGTCTCCTTATTGATCTATCTCGGCTATGGTGATTCTTTAAGAGACTTATTTTAATATAATTTGAACTATGATGTCTAAGTTTGAAATTATAGAATGTAGACCTTTGTTTAGGGATTTTAATTTTGTGAGAGATCATTTAAGACAAGCCTAAGATTATGAAAAAAAGGATACTTATTTCCATGCAAGAAGTGGTAACACGGGCCTTCTGGTCACAATATCAGTGTTTTCCTCTTGTTCATCTAAGATGTTTGTTGTGTTTATCCACTAGCTTGGTGTTTCCTTTGTTTCAAAAGTGAATCTCCTCAAACTACTAATTATATCTATTTTTTCTCCTTCAAGTAGTTCAAAGTTCGGTTGAATGATAGCGGACATAAGGTTTAGTTGCTCAATCAGAGCAATCGGATGCCAAATCATCATGTGGGGTTCAATTTGTCATTTTTTCTTGCTTAATGAGTTTCTTTTTACCACAAACACTTGCCTTGATTAAGTTTCAAACTAAATGTCTATCTCAAAAGCATCATTCATTTCATAAAGTCCATTTTGTGAAAAGGATGAAGTTAGGGGCATAGTTACCTTACCTAGGTTAACTTTGGAAAGTATGGATTGAGATGTAAACCAAAATATTTAGAAGTCTCTAAGGATAGAAATCCTTAGGACAAGCATCAATATCAGGGCTTTTTCAAAGGGTATCAATACTTAGACCAAAGGGTTTGAAATTTTTGAGAAATGTCGTTGATGTTTTTTTGCAATGTTTTGGAACCAATCAAAGTATTAAACTGACTCACAAGCATGAAAAATCCTAGTTCAATCTTGTATTTCTTAGTAGGATTACCATCATCCCCTAAGAGATGATTAATCCATGAATATGGAGTGGAAAAATAGGTTATGTCAAGGAAATTTACCATCTTGACACGCAAAGCAAAGGAGTCCCTTCCCCATATGCTTTATTGCCTCAACCAAAAATCAGACATGGTAAGTAACTTCTGGGAGTGGTGTGCCTCCCATGCACTACTTCAAAATACACTTTAGAGGAAATGGTGAGCCACTATAACAAAGGTTTGTAATTTGGACTTTCATGATAAACTAGTGTTATACATGTGACAATTCATTCAATTAAGAGGCCTCCTATCCCTTAGAAATATCTAAGGGTTTTAATGCATCACAAGGATACTAGGGGATACATTCGCCGATATAGGGCAACAAAACTATTTGGTTAATGACTTTAGCCACAACCAATTATTTCTATAGCGGACCAAAATGAAAGCACCACTTGGGTCATTCCCTCTCATAAGTTGGGAGGAAAGCCCTCAAAAGGTAACACATGTTTGAAGCTTAAAATCATTTTCATCACCCAAGATTTCCAAAAGGGGCAAGGGGAGAGGATAGGTGCTTCCAAGAAGAAAAGGTATACTTGTGTGTTTCTCTTCACCCAAGATTGCACAAAGTGCAAGGGGAGAGGATACGCACAACAAGCATACACAAGAAAATCATACGCATGTTCATTTTAACCTTGACAAGCATAATGAATTTGGTTTAAGCACCAAACGAAGTGTGGAGATTGTTTTGTTCAATTTTAAACCAACAAGCATAATGATGTGAGGGTTCAATTTTAACCAATTTGAATGTTCATTTTAAACCCAAAATAAATCTAGTTGGGCATAAAACATGAAATAAAGCATCATAAATGGGTTTTAATTGCCCCATAAGTGTCAAAACACTTGTTACAATTATAAAATCAGATGATGATATGCTCCTTCATTTCAAATTTTATTGCCTAAACCTACAAAACTAGTTAGCCTCAAAACAAAAATGAGAAGTTAGTGACATGTTAGCAATCAGATGAAGTCAAAAAATTAAAACACATGTCAAAATTCAAGTTTAGTTTTGTTTACCAGTAAATAGCGACACTGAAATCAATTGTGTCGTATTTCCATCAAATGTGTCGCTATATCGAAAGTGTATCGCTATATTGAAAAATCAAAGGTGTTGCTCTACAGTAAACAATGGCATTAATAGCGTCACCAAATTAAATGTGTCACTAAATAAAAATTTATGGTGCAATGAAAAATAAGTTTAGTGTCATTATTTAAATGTGTGTTGATGAAATTTAATAGTGTGTCACCAAATCAATTATGCATCATTGAATTTGAACTGAAGTGTGTCACTATATAGCGACACATCCCAAATGCGTCAGTGAATCTTCAATAGCATTGCTAGATCTGCAAGCACAAGAAAAATGGAAATCTAAATAGAAATTCATCAGATTGATTAGTCCAAGCCCTCCTAGTGCCACAATGTGACTGATGAACGTAGTATAGGTTAGGTACACTTAATCCATGAGAATTTGAAGTATAATTAAGCCACTATGCATCAATCCCAATAAGATAATTCAATTTAAACAAAGCGAAGAAGCCATTAAAACTAGCATATTAGAACAAGAAAGCTTAATAAACATCTACTCTAAGACATTGAAACTACTATTATTGGGGAAGTGGTGTCACATTAATGTGGAATGGAAACCCTTTCGCAATCCCTTGGATAATGAGCTTGTTTCGATTGATTCTATTGAAGAGAATAGATAAAACCAATGAAAGATGTGTTGTAAAATATGATGAAAGCTATTTTAAAATGATAAATGATATGATGATTGATGCGAGTGTATGCAATTATATTCTAAATGTATGCAAGATTCAAAAGATTATGATTAGGTGAAAATTAGGGTAAGATCCAAATGCATGAGCAAGAGGATATACCAGTAAAAATTTCCACACTAAATCACTACAAAAAGATGTAATTATGAGAGCCAAAAGATACAAACAACAATCAGAAATGCTACCTAATTGTTATAGCAACTATGGGGGAAAATTTTAGAGCATAAAAAGCTGTGTACCTGGCCAAAAAGTTGTTTTTAAGTTATAGAGGACTCATTTTCCTTCAGTGGCGAATGGGTCCGTTTAGGGTTTTGGAAAACTAATTTTAAGGTCATGTTCCTTGATTTCTACACTCTCAAATTCCTTGTTATCAACTTTTGGAAGTTGGTATGCAATTTTGTAGCTTTCATTCTCTGATTTTGCACTTTGAATGACAACTTTTGTAACTTTGCAACTTTGACAATTTTTCTCCAAATCTTGCTCCACTTGATCTTCAACCTATAAATCTGCAAACACACACTCAAGGGAATGGGGGTTTGCCTCAGTCAAACCCCTTGTAGGTAATTAAACCAAATGATGAAATGAAGCATGAACATGAAATAACCTTGGATGATGTCTTGTGATGTAAATCTACAAACTAACATGTAGTGGCCATGAAGAATGTAGATCTTGGATCCTTGGGTGTGAGGTGAACAATAGTTGCAAGTAGATCTTCAATGCTACATCCACTTCTTTAGCTCAACAACATGAATGAATGCTTCAAACCCTTGACATGATGATATGATCTTGAATTGCTGCAATAAACCCTTGAAATCTACCTTGAAATGCCTTATGAATGCTCTTGAAATGCTCTATAATGCTCTCTTGAAAATACTAGAATGCTTGAAAAAATTTCTAGGTGAAAAGAATGTGAATTAACCCCTTATTTATACTAAATTGGGAGATTAACCCTGAAATTCAAAGAACTAAGGCTGATACCAAATCTAGAAAGAAACATTATTAAATTCCCGCTAGAATGAAATTCAAAAAGGGGGGTCTCATTAAGGGAGGACCCATTCGCCACCTAGGATGAATGGGTCCTGGCTCAGTTTACCAGGACCTAACCCCAGGGGATTGAAAGAGGGTTAAAAACCCATTCCAAATCAACTAAAAAAGGGGTGTCCTATTAAGGGAGGACCCATTCGCCACCTAGGGCGAATGGATCCTGAGCACTATTTTCTAGGACCAAACTTTTCCCAATTAAATATTTTATTAATTAAATTATACATTTTGGAATGGATCTTTGAGAGGTGTCAAAATTAAGGCTTAAATTTGAATTAAAAGGGGTTAATTACTCCAATTACCCACAATTAATTAATGACCACCTAGATAAGTGTGAAAGTTCCTTATAACACTTTACAACACTTAAACAAGGTACAAATGTAAGTACATTTTATTTAGAAAAGACCCATAAGGCTTAGCTACGTAAATGCATCCTAAAAAAGTGTGAAAGTGTGTTACAACACTTTACAACACCCTTGCAAGGGATCAATTAAGACCTTTTTTAGTCAAATAAAAGTCCTAGAATAGTGTGAATGTGTACAACACATTACAGCACCACTCCAAGACATCATTAATTCAGTTTTAATGTCAATTATATAACCAAGTAAGGAAAAAGGCTTACTTTTTTTGTTACAACATTTTGCCCCCACTTTAGTGAGAGGATGACCCCATGTCAAACTCACATTAAATTAGACATCCAAGACACTTAAGTATGTAGCAATAACAAAGATACATGATCATACCATGTCAAAGGCCAAGAAAAATAAACAAAAACAAAGGATCAAGCACAACCATTCCAACGCAATGTAGAATGGGGTTGTTTGTCCATAACATATATGATGCTCACTTTGGGGTAGTGAAACCTTAGTCTATCCACTAGGTGAGTTGTCCCAATGAAGCAATTGTTGGAACTGTAAATTTTTGAATATTTTCACTAGTTTTCCATAACCCTAAATTTCCATACGTGTCCTCATCATAAACACATGGGTCTATTTTCATAACATTTTTCCCATTTCTTGCCATGTGGTCTCATTGTTTCCATCGGGTATTGCATAATTCACATCATGGTCTGTATTGGCGTGACAATATCAGGGTCTCCCCGATCCATTTTTCTGCTTGTAAATGTCTATGTTGCCAATCGGCAAGACGTTTCTGATGTCATGGCGATTGGAGTTTACTTACTGGTAGTTATCAGCAAGACTTTCACATTGTTTCAGTGACAGAGGATATTTCAAATCGGCAGGAGTTATACCATTGGGACGATGTTTCATCGAATTCAATATGTCTCGCCGACTAGCATGTATGGAGATACATCAGTAAGAGTTAAAGTTTGTGGCATGTGGCCTTAGTGAGTGTGAATTGTCTCACCGAGCAACATATGTGGATTCACTTCGGCCAAACATGTTGTTTTCAATGCGAAGTCATAACGAAGTCTTGTTGTCTCATCGACCGGTGGCGGAAGGATGCGTGTATCGGCTAGACTAAGCGATATCGGTGTAAGGTCTTGGTGAGTGACCTTCGGTCTCGCCGACATTACACATGGAGTTTCTATCAAAAGGCATCTCGGTGAGACTAATGTGACTTCGGAGTAAGTCCTAGCGAATTCAAGTGGGTCTCACCGATGGAATACATATGGTGACTCTGTCGGTATGAAAGTATTTGTGTCCCGACGACAAAGTGTGAACTTTCGGTAAGACACAGGATAATCTACGAAGCTTCTTCCCGACTCGGTATTGTCTTGGCAATCTAAAGTGAGCTCAGGGTGTTTTGTTATGACATGATATAATCTACAAGAGGTCTCCCTGATATCAGAATATTATGGCGAAACATAGAGAACTAAGGGGCGACTGACAGCGTTATAATTTCCTTCGGCATACTTACAAAGTGTCTCGACGAATGACTCAGAGATGATTAATTGGGCCCATATGCAACTATTTTCTGACATGTAAATGCCCGAATATAGTGGTTGGCTGACATGGGTTTTTGAATTTTGAAGCATTGTGTCTGTTCGAATGCTGGTGTATAAATATGCATCCCGATTGTAAATGAATCAAGAGAATTAGATCAGATTTTAGTAGGTAGATTAGGAATGGATACAGTAGAATAAAGTTCTCATATCAGAGACTATGATGCATGTTTTCAAATGGCGATTTCAATGAAAATTAGTTGGTGTGGCAAGTTATTTTTGGTGTCAATTGTATGTTGAGTTTATTGAAAATTATTGCTAAGCTGTCTCCATGTTGATTCTTTTTGGTTGTTTAAATTGATGTAACAAGTTTATTTTTAGTTTATCAGTGCACATTTGTTGTATCTGTTTGATTAATTGGTTGGTTCTTTCAAAGAGAGATTAAATCATTTTGGTTGATCACAGTAATCAGGGAGATTCATCTAGATTGTTAAAGTAGAGCTTAGTAGTCACAATCTTGCATGTTTATACAAGTTATAAACAAAATATATGCCAGTAATTTGAGTTTCTGCCAGAATAAGTTGCCCACTTCTATTTCCTTTGACTCTGCATACCCAATAAGGCACTGGTCCCTACAATTTCATCATTAAGATTCTTTCATTCTCTTTACATTTGTTAATTGAGCATAATAGGATTTAGATTAGAAGATTGCTATTACGCTTGAATTCATTTGTCCACTTCCATCTGCCATTGTGGACAAATCATTGCAAGAAGGATAATCATAAGTCAAGTCTGCTTCATTCAGTTAGGTACACCCACCTAGGTCTAGCAACACCTGAAGAGTAGAAGGTTAAATTATTTTGACCTTGTCTATTACCCCAAAACGTATCAAGAGATTGGCAACCTCTTGAGGCATCCCGCCTGCACTTTTGAGAGCTAAAAAAATTGGCGACTCTATTTGGGATACATTCATAATCAAATCCTTAATCATAGAGTCAGGAACTTTATACAGACTCCGCTGGGAATAAGAAATTTCAAATACTTTTCTCACTTTTGAAAAAAGTGAGTGGCGACTCTGAAAGAAACATTGCATTTGTTCAAACATGAATGGAAGAAGATCTCAATACAGGGGAGGTCATATTAGAGGTCCTCCTGGCAGCAGTAAGTTGACACACAATGATCTAAAAATGGAGGGTAATCAGAGTAAACCTATTGATCATGATATTCCTCAGGTTGTTTATGAATCTTTAACTTATGAGGAAGTCATGGCATTGTTTGAATCTTGGAGGATGGAGATAGAAGAACTAAAAGTTGAATTGCAGAAAGCCCAACAACCAAATCATCCTCCTTATATTCCCACACAGCATGCATACACACAGCCACCTAATGGTCAGCATTATATCCCACAGCATTATGCACAATGCAATAGTCTGCCATACCAATATCAGCACCCACCTAACCCTCCCCCTCACCAGTATGCAACAATGATAATCAAGCAATTTGATCTAACAGGGTTTCAATTGTACCCTTACCCTATGAATGGCAATTGGAGAGGTCTTGTTCCAAAGTTTACGGGGAGTAGTGTCATCACTGTTGAAGATCATTTCAGGAGCTTCAATGCTTTTATCAAAGACATAGATGTGCCATATGAAGATTTACACATGAGGTTGTTTATGATGTCACTTATTCATGAAGTTAGGGATTGGTTTAATAGCCTATCGTTTGATTCTATTAAATCTCTCCAAGGTTTTCATGATCAATTTCTTGAGCAATATGCAAATCTTTCTGCACCAAATTGGGCTTCCCGTAGGTTCATATAGATTCAAAATCAGAATTTGCAGTAATATGTATGCTAGGAGCAGCAATTTGAAGTGGAAGAAGATGTGTATACTCGAAGCCAGGACTCCATCATAGAATCAGAGTGCAGAATTTTCCCCTTGGATGCATTTCTTGACATAAGGATGTATGAAGGAGAAGATTTGGCTTCTTTGTAGAATAGAATGATAGATATTTGTATGCAGATACCTTCTCATTGTAGGCCAACAAGGGCCATGTTTGTTGAGCAGTTTGTAAGAGCATGGGAACCTGAATCAGCCTATTGGTTTGAATCATCAATACAGCATGCTCGTGATCACACAAATAAATTCATTTATGCCATGGAAAAGATAAGGTATGAGAACATTACCAGTGTTAATTCCAATTGTTGTATTTCTGATGAGTATAGAGGAATTGATCAAACAATGCATCCAATAGAAGATGAGACATGTGCAAGTCAAGATGATTCTTGTGATAGCTTGCATGAGGAAGATGAAGGTACAGGTTATCTCTCTTGCATAACAGATTGTGATAGGGAAAGCAGTGTGTGTTATGAGGGATCCAATGAGTATTCAGATTTTGAGGATGGACCTATGGATTTTGATCTGCAATCAAGGGATTCTAGCAACCCTTTTGGAAATCAGGATGAAACATGCTCAAATGAGATGGAGAGTACGTCAACATATGAAGAGAATGACTATAATGATCTTGAAACTTGCCATGTTGATGAATTGGAAAATGAAATGCAAGGGGATTGTGTATCATGTCACAATAATGAAGAGCTTGAGGAACTTGTGGATTCTGATTTACAGCAAGGTGACTCTTGCAGTTCTTTTGGTGATCGAGAGGAAGAAGGAATGGATAATGTGAGTCCATTTGACAGTAAACAAATTATACCTCCAGCTAAAGTTGAAAGCCATTAAGCCACATTCAGTGAAGAAGAGGTTTGTACATATGAAAGTGATTCCCAATTTTTTTTTAATCCATTGTATGATGAAGTGATAAAAGAGGATCAAATGATATTTTTCCAAGGTGTTCCCAAGAATGAATATCAAGTATTTTCAAATCCACTTTATGGCAAAGAGGAGATAATTTCAGACAAGCTAAATGATGGAATAAGTGACTTCGCTAGTAATGTTTCTGATTTTTCATTCTCTGATGATCTTGGGTCTCTTTTTGATGATGGCAAAAGTGAAGAATATAACTGTAGTGATGAAGATGTTGAGACTTGTTCACTCAACAGTGAGAAAATTTCAGATTTGCTGACTCTTGAATATCTAAGATGTGTACACAAGGATGATTTTGAATTTCTATGTCCAGTTTACATTTGTTTTGACAATGAAAGATCTTTGTGTGATGATTCTTATGACTCTCAATGCATTTCTCGAGTTGATAGAGAAGCCTTTGAAGTTGATCAAAAGTTTGTGTCTATTCAGGATGAGGTATGTGATTTTGAAATTTCTAACTCATGTGAAGAAGACTTTTATCTACATACCAAGGATGGTAGAGGTCCAGCATTGATTGGTTCATATATGCATGATATTGAAGATATGAGTCATATTCCAATGTTGTTTCCAAATGGTGATACCGAAGAGGTGCAAAAGGTTTCAGATTTGTTTGTCTCAAATAGTGTTGATATGACAGAAATTTTTTCTCATGAGAAGTACTTTGATGATGAATTTTTAATACAGCTGGGAGAATACTTTATAATACACAATAGTGAGAAAGATAATGAGGAATTTTGCATTGAATATGCATATATTTTGTATGTTGGAGATAACAAAAGTTTGTTCCATGATGATGAAGAATTTGAACTGCTGAATGATTAAGGGAATTTGGGTCAAGCTGAGCACGATGATCCTCTAAAAACTTGCAATAACAGTGACAGGAAAGATTGCATGAGTATCTTCAAGAAGAATCTGATGAACTCAAGACAAAACCAGGTATTTGACAGGGGAAAGTATGGTTGGAGTTTCAAATTGTAACAGCTCAAGACAGGTGAAGTTAAAACACAGAGGATTGAGGGTTGCCAGTGCATGGACAATTCTTGCTTATCCTCTCTAAAATTATTTTCCATGCACAGTAGTTTAGGGTTTTGGTTCACCTCCATCTTGCATTCATTTTGCATTCATTCCATCATGTTATTTGTCCATTTCCATTTTGCTCATTTTGTGTCTAGTCTGCTCACCCAAAGATCTAGATCCTTGCAATGATCTGACTATCATTCATCCCTAGACGGAGCCACTGTTGGAACTGTAAATTTTTGAATATTTTCACTAGTTTTCCATAACCCTAAATTTCCATATGAGTCCTCATCATAAACACATGGGTCTGTTTTCATAACATTCTTCCCATTTCTTGCCATGTGGTCTCATTGTTTCCATCGGGTCTTACATAATTCACATCATGGTTTGTATCGGTGTGACAATATCAGGGTCTCCCTGATCCATTTTTCTGCTTGTAAACATCTATGTTGCCTATCGGCAAGACATTTCTGATGTCATGGAGATTGGAGTTTACTTACTAGCAGTTATTGGCAAGACTTTCACATTGTTTCGGTGACAAAGGATATTTCAAATCAGCAAGAGTTATACCATCAGGACGATGTTTCATCGAATTCAATAAGTCTCACTGACCGGCATGTATGGAGATACATCGATAAGAGTTAAAGTTTGCGGCATGTGGTCTTGGCGAGTGTGAATTGTCTCA
Organism: Sequoia sempervirens; assembly: GCA_007258455.2. NCBI lineage: Eukaryota > Viridiplantae > Streptophyta > Pinopsida > Cupressales > Cupressaceae > Sequoia > Sequoia sempervirens. The sequence continues at coordinate 86,217 of VDFB02121166.1, forward strand.
CCGAGCAGCATATGTGGATTCACTTCGGCCAAACATGTTGCTTTCGGTGCGAAGTTATAATGAAGTCTTGTTGTCTCATCGACTAGTGGCGGAAGGATGCGTGTATTGGCTGGACTAAGTGATATCGGTGTAAGGTCTCGCCGACATTACACATGGAGTTTCTATCAAAAGGAATCTTGGTGAGACTAATGTGACTTCGGAGTAAGTCCTAGCGAATTAAAGTGGGTGTCACTGATGGAATACATATGGTGACTCCATCGGTATGAAAGTATTTGTGTCCTAGTGACAAAGTGTGAACTTTCGGTAAGACACAGGATAAAAGTGAGCTCGGGGTGTTTCGTTATGACATGATATAATCTACGAGAGGTCTCCCCGATATCAGAATATTATGGAAAAACACAGAGAACTAAGGGGCGATTGACAGCGTTATAATTTCCTTCGGCATACTTACAAAGTGTCTCGATGAATGACTCAGAGATGATTAATTGGGCCTGTATGCAACTGTTGGTCGACATGTAAATGCTCGATTATAGCGATTGGCCAACATGGGTTTTTGAATTTTGAAGCATTGTGTATGTTCAGATGCTGGTGTATAAATATGCATCTCGATTGTAAATGAATCAGGAGAATTAGATCAGGTTTTAGTAGGTAGATTAGGAATGGATACAGTAGAATAAAGTTCTCATATCAGAGACTATGATGCATGTTTTCAAATGGTGATTTCAATGAAAATAAGTTGGTGTGGAAAGTTATTTTTGGTGTCAATTGTATGTTGAGTTTATTGAAAAGTATTGCTAAGCTATCTCCATGTTGATTCTTTCTGGTTTTTTAAATTGATGTAACAAGTTTATTTTCAGTTTATCAATGCACATTTGTTGTATCTGTGTGATTAATTGACTGGTTCTTTCAAGGAGAGATTAAATACTTTTAGTTGATCATAGTAATCAGGGAGATTCATCAGGATTGTTAAAGTAGAGCTTAGTAGTCACAATCTTGCATGTTTATACAAGTTATAAACAAAATATATGCCAGCAATTTGAGTTTCTGCTAGAATAAGTTGCCCACTTCTATTTCCTTTGACTCCACATACCCAATAAGGCACTGGTCTCTGTAATTTCATCATTAAGATTCTTTCATTCTCTTTACATCTGTTAATTGAGCATAATAGGATTTAGATTAGAAGATTGCTATTGCGCTTGAATTCATTTGTTCACTTCCATCTGCCATTGTGGACAAATCATTTCAAGAAGGATAATCATAAGTCAAGTCTACTTCATTCAGTTAGGTACACCCACCTAGGTCTAGCAGCACCTGAAGAGTAGAAGGTTAAATTCTTTTGACCTTGTCTATTACCCTGAAACGTATCAAGAGATTGGCAGCCTCTTGAGGCATCCTGCCTGCATTTTTGAGAGCTAATAGCGGTTTAGTGAGAAATTCATGACAGTGTATTGGGTTCCCATCATACTAACCATACCAAATTTATCCTCCCAATAACTTCAATAAGGCACTACAATGTAAATTCTTTTGTAAATGCTTTTGAATATCAAGTAAAAAAAATTCAAAGGGGATTTTTCTTTGTTCATGCAATGGTCTTCTTCTTAGGGATTATTGTGCCTAGTGTCTCCAAGAGAGGACAAGTCAAAAGTGTTAGATCATCGCCCATGGGATGCCTCGTTAATAGCATGCCATGACAATAGATTGTACACTCTTGTACATCATCAAACCCAATGACACCACCAAGAAGAGGACACATCACAAGAAAAAAGAAAAATCACAACATGAATTTTTTCCAAAAGATATCATCTATGTATTCCCCCACTTTAAAGTGGTTGCTACACCATCACTATGAGTAATTGCTTCAAAGTAACCAATTTTTTGGTCTAAGATATGAGAGCTTTCCTCAAAAAACCCTATGCCAAGTCATATGTTTCTGAAGTAAGTTGCGTCATGAAATAGGAATGAAGGGTTTCCCCCACAAATACATAAGGGATCTATGGATTTGGGGTTAGTATGTCTATGCTAAAATGTTTTCATAGAGCATGGAACTATCATCATTTCCCAAATACTCATAGAATTGAAAGAATGACACAAAGAAATTGAAAACAAAGAAAAACCTTTTGGGTCAACATGGAAGAAATGTGAATGTCTCGATGACTTGCATCATCCCCAAAAGGAAGGACATATAGAGGAATGCACAAAAAGAGAGAAACACATCAAATGAAACATCATGAGGGATCGCATTACACACATGCAATCATAAAAAAAAAACAAAATACTAGTAAGGCACAGGCGATTCAACCTAAAGCAAGTCGTCTACCTCCCAATCTCGGTCGATATAAATGGAAGGCAGGAAACTAGCCAAAGGGACAATGACAAATGCATTACTAGGACAAGGCTATCAAATTCTTTCCTCCACTTTGTGCAAGACAAGAATGAGCCAAGATAAGTGAGGAAAATTAGCTCCTTGCATTAGAGAAAATGATTTGAAATAAATGTAAAACATGTAATAGTGAGAATGTTTTAAGATTCTACAACTATTACATGACAAGGAGCAGAATGGTATGTTATTCAATCACTAGATGGCAATCATTTCCATTGAAGTGAAAATTACTCAATACCAATTTAAATGTGTGACACTCATCAGTATTATTTCCAAGAGTTTTGTGGTATCAACAATCTGGAAAATTTGCATCTTTGGGATAATATTATCTTTTCTTTCATTGGTGGTAATGTTATAAGTTCTTTGTTTAGAAGTAGTTGTAGTTTCCTTTCACTTTCAGGTGGTGGGAAAGGGAAATTTAGTTTCTTTATCTTGTAAGGCCTCTTGTGCTTTCTAAATTCACCAACTTCTCTAGATGGGATTAGGGCGGGAGGTCCCAAGATGATCTTTTTTGTGTTATCCTTATCCTTAGGAGGTATGGGTTTCTCTTTAGGAAGGACACCTATATCAGTAGGAGGATCTAAGACAATATTACCATCGCTATGAAGTATTAGGGATTCCTTAGGAGCACTTATGTTGAGAGGGGGATTTTTATATCCTAACCCTTTGGTTTCTTCAATTGATACTTGTTCTAGGAGTTGATGAATTTTATGTTCACTTGTTGTATCACAACCTTGTTTATGTAAGATCGTGAATCCTTTACCATATATCTCCTCAAGGTTGATTGATGTGTTGGTTACTTTGTTGGCATAGTATGGTTGAATGTTTTCTTGTTTAGAGGAGCTAGGTTCACCTATTCTAGGGAACTTAGTCTCAACTTGTGACTCAATTTCAAGGTGTAAAAGACCAAACATTTCAAGTTATGTTGGTTGTTTCATTGAAGGATAAAAGGATGCATTGGACTCAAGGTTTTTAAGGAAAACATTTATGAATTCATTCATACTGGCATCATCTTCTCCAATGATGTCAACACCATGATGAGGACATGCATTAAGAGTTTTGTGAGCATGAGTAAGTTCAATTTCATTAGGGTCATTGTCAAAAACACAATTTGAAACATCAACCAAAGAGAACAAGGACTTCCACACATTTCCTAAATAGTTCTTCATTTTTAAAATTTTAGACCTAAACATGGTAATTTATTGATTACACAATGCAATAAGTTGAAAATGAAATATTTTGATGTAATTTTGAACTTTTAACAATGCACTAAAATGAAGCAATTTAAGCTAAATTCAATGAAATTGATGAAACAAAAAATCAAGAAACTGAAACAGAAAGGTAGAGGCACCAAACAAAAACTAAAAAATGAGATTTTAATGTCTTGAAAATGCAAAGCAATAGCTAAAAGGGACTCATTCGCTAGCAAGGGAAAATGAGTCCTGGTTAGATATTTCTAAGATGTTTTTGTGGATTTTAGAGTGAATTTTGATGCTTTTCCATTTTCCAGAAGGTTCAAATCAAACCTGATTAGGGACTCATTCACCAGTAAAGGCGAATGGGTCTTGGTTAGGTATTTTTAAACTATTTTTTTGATGATTTGCAAGTTCTTAGTTATATCTTGTAGTTCCATGTCTAAGATAGTGCTCACTTCAATTTCAAATTTTCTAGAAATTCAATGTAAAAATGCAATGAAAAGATGAAATGCAAGGCCTAATTTGAAATGCAATTGTATGAGATCTAAATGAGATGAAAAATGATTGATTTTTTTTTGTAATTTTCATATTTAAAGAGATGCAAAATAATGCAAATCTAAACCCTATATGCAAGATTTCGATGCAAAACAAGTAACCCTAACTGAGATCTTAATTCAATCTAAATGAAAATGAATGTAAGATCTAACTTAATATTCAATGAGACTCCAAAAATAAAAAAAATTGCAATGGTCATTATGTTGGGTTCACCAAAATGATTATGTGAAAAATAGGGTAAGATTCAAATGCATGAGCAAGAGGATATACCACTAAAAATTTTCACACTAAATCACTACAAAAAGATGTAATTATGAGAGCCAAAAGATGCAAATAACAATTAGAAATGTTATCTAACTATTATAGAAACTATGGGGGAAGTTTTTAGAGCATAAAAAATTGTGTACCTAGCCAAAAAGTTGTTTTTGAGCTATAGAGGACTCATTCACCTTCAGTGGCGAATGGGTCCTTTTAGGGTTTTGGAAAATTGATTTTAAGGTCCTGTTCCTTGATTTCTATACTCTCAAATTCCTTGTTATCAACTTTTGGAAGTTGGTATGAAATTCTATAGCTTTGATTCTTTGATTTTGCACTTTGAATGACAACTTTTACAATTTTGCTCCAAATCTTGCTCCACTTGATCTTCAACCTGTAAATCTGCAATCACACACTCAAGGGAGGGAAAAACTTGTTGTTTGTTAGTGAATGGGGGTTTTCCTCAGTCAAACCCCTTGTAGGTAATTAAACCAAATGATGAAATGAAGCATGAACATGAAATAATGTAACTAATGTCACCTTGGATGATATCTTCTAATGTAAATCTATAAACTAACATGTAGTGGCCATGAAGAATGTATATCTTTTATCCTTGGATGTGAGGTGAACAATAGTTACAAGTAGATCTTCAATGCTACATCTAATTATTTAGCTCAACAACATGAATAAATGCTTCAAACCCTTGGCATGATGATATGATCTTGAATTGTTGCAATAAACCCTTGAAATCTACCTTGAAATGCTCTATAATTCTCTCTTGAAATTTCTAGAATGCTTGTCAATTTTGCAAGGTGAAAACAATGTGAATTAACCCCTTATTTATACTAAATTAGGAGATTAACCCTGAAATTCAAAGAACTAAGGCCGACACCACATCTAGAAAGAAACATTATTAAATTCCCACTAGAATGAAATTCAAAAAGAAGGGTCTCATTAAGGGAGGACCCATTCACCACCTAGGGCGAATGGGTCCTAGCTCAGTTTACCAGGACCTAACACCGGGGGATTGAAAGAGGGCTAAAAACTCATTCCAGATCAACTAGAAAAGGGGGTCTTGTTAAGGGATGACCCATTCGCCAACTAGGGTGAATGGGTCCTACCACCATTTTCCAAGACCAAACTTTTCCCAATGAAATATTTTATTAATTAAATTATAAGTGTCAGGATGGATCTTCAGGAGGTGTCAAAATTAAAGCTTAAATTTGAATCAAAAGGGGTTAATTACTCCAATTACCAGTAATTAATTAATGACCACCTAGATAAGTGTGAAAGTTCCTTATAACACTTAAACAAGGTACAAATTTAAGTATATTTTATTTAGAAAGGGGCCCATAAGGCTTAATTAAGCATATACATCCTAGAAAAGTGTGAAAGTGTGTTACAAAACTTTACAACACCCTTGTAAAGGATCAATTAAGGCATATTTTAGTCAAATAAAGGTCCTAGAATAGTGTGAATGTGTACAACACATAACAACACCACTCCAAGACATCATTAATTCAGTTTTAATGTTAATTATCAAACCAAGTAAGGAAAAGGCTTACTTTTTCCGTTACTATAGATTAAAACCCTAATTTCATGATATACTAAATGGATGCAACTAAGTTACCATGGAAGCCATTAATGGATTCTCTAAGCTAATAATGCATGTAAAATAACCTAAAATGCTTTTAAAACATAAAATGTGAGTGCAAGTGGATGTGATTTTCAACAACATAAGTTTGCTTTGAAAAGGTGGACCCCTATTCAATAGATGCAAGGTCTATTTATAGAATAGGAAAAATGAAACTGATGATCAAGATTAATAGAATCAATCAATGGTCAAAATGGAAGGAAAATGAAGGCATGGATCATGGATTCCCATCAAGGGTTAAGAATGAAAGATGATATTTAATCAAGGGCTTACATTCATCCAAACAAACACACTTTCAAAACTTGCACAAGAAGTTTGTTGAAAGTTTTTTATAAAGAAGAATATTCATTTTTTTCAAATGAGTGAAGAGGGAAGGAATATTCCATGGGAATATTCCCCTTTCGAAGGAAAAATAGCATTTAGTTAATTAAAACCAAATTTTAATGTGCAAAGGGGGAGTAATATTCCATGGGAATATTCCTTTTTTGAGGAATGTGCAAAGGAGGAATATTCCCTTGCAAGTGGGAGGATTAGATTTAATTAAAAATTTGATAATTAAAAAAAAGTTTCAATTATGCAAATTAGGAGAATTAAATGATATTCATTAAATAAAATGATTTAATGAAAAAAGGGGGGATGTGATATGATATTCAATTAAATAGCTTAGGGTTATTTAATTAAATAAGAGGACTTAGGGATTAAATTAAATAAGTTGATTTATCCAATTTAACAAGACGAAAGGTAGTATGAAAGGGGGAGGAATTGACCTAATTAGATCAATTAGATTAATAGATGAAATTTAACATAATTAATTAAATAGCTAGGCTAATTTAATCAATTAAACCAAAAGAGGATGGGTTTCAGGATGAAGCGATGTCAATATATCAAATTTGAGTGCATGCTATCATTCAAGACATTTTTTGGTGTCTACAATTGTAATTTCAAATGGATTATTAAGTAATATCATGTTGTAAGACTTTATTTGGTCTTTTTAGTATAAGGTAATAGCAAATTATTGGCTATCAAAGTATATTTTAAACTATTTCAATGAAGATTTTATAAGATTCTAGTACTTTGTAACCCTAGATAGGTGTTGATCAAATTAAGAGAACATTCATAAATCCCCAAAAAATATATACAATGAAAATTCTCAAGCCATTCGTAATTAATTGATAATTATTTTTACATCACATACAGATTCTTGAATATTTGCAAGGATGTCAAAGGTTGTGGTATTTTATTGTGAAAATCCTTATCACAAGTGTATGAGAAGTAATATACTAGATATCATTTTTTATTATGTTACAATTTTTTAGGTGATATCATAAGGGAAATCTACCTAGGTTTTGTAGATCTAAAGTGCAAGGAAACTAATCTTAATAGGAAAAAATGTTTGTTGGACAAACTCCTAGTATCCTTAAATATAAGAATTGGTTAATATTTTGAGGGAACTGAAGAATGAGTTGGAAACACCAACAAGGCTAACATCAAGGCATGTAAGAATGGAAACCCATATGTTGAACTATAATGTGTATGTACTCCTACTATAGACTTTTATTTTGAATGTTAATAAAAGGATTATTCTAGTTGTTGGTTATAAATTTCATTTTTTTCCCAATCTGGTTGTTTAGTAAAACCCTTGGATCTTGACTTGCACCAAGTTCTATCAAAGCCTATTATAATCTTTGAGAATATAGAAGTGTGAGTAAAGGTCTTGAGAATATTTTTTTATAGGAGGAAAAATGGTGAATAACCTACAACTATAGAGGACCTAAAGAAGCATGACACATAGAGGAAGAGGTAAAAGGGTTCATGAGTTGGGGATTTAGCACTTGTAGATATGTTGAGAGACATCATAGATAGACAAGATGCAATGGAGAGAACACAACATAGGGGAGTACTTGTGGAAGATTTGAGTGACAATGAGGAAGGATTTAGTGAAGAATAAGGAGAAGGAGGAGGAGATGAACATGAAATAATATTTCTGAGTGCAATGAAAAATAGCCAATAAACCCCATGTAGAACTAAATAGTTGCAATGGTAGCCTAAATCCAAAGGAGTTGATAGACTAGAGGGTAAGTCTTACAACTACATGGTTAAAGGGACGTGTATCTCTATGGTGGGATCATGTACAAGTTGAGAGATAAAGAAATGGAAAGCTTAAAATTAAAAACTTAGAAAAGGACGGTAACCAAGTTGAAGGCCAAGTTATTTCAAATAGACCATCAAATCACCATGTTCAAGAAGTTATAAAACCTCAAGTAGAAAGAGGAAAGTGTAGTACAAGACTACATAAAAGAGTTTTACAAATTGAACATCAAAGCTAGCCACATTGAAGATGATGTTGAGAAGGTATCTAGGTGGTTTAATGGTTTACATCATTCTATTCAAGATGATATTAGCATGGTAAGAATTACCAATGTAGAAGAAGCCTATCAATTTGCATTGAAGGAAAAGGAAAAGATCTCCAGAAGATAAAAAATTTCTTGGGGAAGAGGTAAATCCTCAAGAGGAAAAGGACAATACAATCATGGATGTGGCTATCAAAACAAACAAGGAGAATAAAGTACTTATCAAACTAGCATCCAAGAAGGTAGAGGAAGGGTTGATCATTATAGAGGTAGAGGAAACTTTAGAAGAGGAAGAGGACTTGGTGGAACATGTTTCAAGTGTGGAGAGGCTAGAAATGGAACATTTGAATACCCTCAAACATGTAACATCCTATGAGCATATGATAATGTGATCAGATGGATTTTTGGATATTGGATGTAATGCAATTGTGATTTATCTTGTTGAAATTTGTTTTGTTAATAATATGATAATTATGCCATGAGGCCAATAAATATGATGAGCTACTTAGCTCTTTAAAATGCTTCTACATAGATATCATGTTGCAATCGCATGCTTTGTTTTATTATGATGATGGAAAATAGTAGAGGAAAGCAAAAAAATAGTCCATATAGCACAAGCTAAGGAGGAGAGTGTGGCAAGTTTTGCCTCACCACAATGTGGAGAAGAGTTTAAGGATGGAGAATCCTTAATTTTGAGAAGAGTTCTTCTAAAACTAGAGAAGATGCAAGAACCTAAGGAGAGAAGAAATATGTTTAGAGCCAGATGTAATTCTAGAGGAAAAGGATGCAAAGTCATTATGGATAGTGGAAGCAATAAAAATATAGTGTCAAAAGAGATGGTGAAAATTTTGAAGCTGAAAAAGTTGAAAAACTCCACTCCCTACAAGGTTTAATGGTTGTAGAGAGGGAAAAATTTGTTGGTAAGTGAACAATGACTTGTTGATTTTTGTATCAAAAATTATAAGGATGAGATAATGTGTTACATAGTTCCAATGAATACATGCCACATTCTATTAGGAAATTGTTTCCAATATGATAGACAAGTCATTCTTTGTGGAAAGAATAATTGTATAAAAAATAGGAAATATGGAAATGAATTTGTATTGAACCCTTTGAAGGATAAAGATGAGGAGGTTGAGAAAATAAATAGAGTGTTCTTAGTGACTAGAAAATAATTCCTAAAGGACACAAGAAAGGAGAAGGTATGTTTTTCCTTCCTACCTAAACCTGTTGAAGTTAGGATGGTAGAAAAGGGGGGAAGTTCCCATAGACATCCAAGAAATTTTGGATGACTTTACAAAGATTTTGATGAAGGAATTACCTAATGGATTAGTATAATTAACTTCATGGATACAAAATTGGGTGCTAGCCTTCAAAATAAGAAACCATATAGAATAACACCCATGGATATTACACCCCCAGTGATATTACCTATTTACTATTACCTTGTTTAGTTAAATTGCTTGAATATATGAATGAGTTTATGAATATTTATATGAATTTGTTTTATGAATCTTTATATGAATGTGTTTTATGAATTCTTATATGAATGTGTTTTATGAATCTTTATATGAATTTGTGTTTAATGAATCTTGAATGGAAGTATGATGAATGAGTGGGGATGCAATTTGAAATTTATAATGATTCTAACTATGAAATGTATGATGCATATGATTATGTTGTGATTGGATAACTATTGTTATGATGTGCTAAGTTGAGTGTAGGAATAAGTTCAAACCTTTGGAAGAGAGGGGAAGCATCACTCAAGAGAAGAACTTTGTCTGGTAGCCCTTAATGATCCTAACTATTCACACACTCACACCCTAGTTGGTCTATGTTGATTCAAGTTAGTTTGGGAATAGGTAAGTAATCTTTGGTTTAGATGTGAATGTTGTGATTAAGGAATGTGATTAAGTCTTGATGTCATGTGAAAGTCCTTCCTTGTGTGTTTATTGTGGTATTGATTAGATATATGCATAAAATGTATATATATGTATATATGTATGTGTCTACAGTAGACTCATACATGTGAGTGAATACGTACAAGAGTATACATAGGTAGACGTACCTACGCATGCTCATGGATGGATTACGAATATGCATGGGAATATCGATAAGACTAAGGTGAGTATAAGTGTTTTTACAAATATATTGAAATGGTATTATGTATATATATGTATGTATATGTGTATATCTATGTGTATATATATGTATATGTATATATATATATATGTATATGTATATATATATATATATATATATATGTATATGTATATATATATATGTATATGTATATATATATATATGTATATGTATATATATATATGTATATGTATATGTATATGTATATGTATATATGTATATGTATATGTATATATATGAATATATATACGTAATATTATTCTTTATATATATATATATATATGTTTATTTTTTTGTAATTAAATGTATTTAATAACTTTATGAAATGAATATATATTGATATATATATTCCGATGGATATATATACATATATATATGATATATATAATATATAAATGAAAGTCATTTGTGATAATTTCTAAGCGCAATATATATATATAGCGTTATTCTTAAGGGAAGCGCTTGAATGAATAATGTGCATATGATATAGCCTTTGAAAACATAGTAGTCGGTGCATAAAGCAATAATAGACCAAGACAACCAAAGTGTAGAAGCACGTATGGATTTGTAACTGATGTGTATACATTGCAAAGAGAGATTAAATGTAGTTTAAAGCATTAAGGAAATAGTCAAACCTATGATATTCTTATGGGGCACCAACTTATGAATGTTGCACCAATCTAGAAGTGTATGGAATGCAAAAGAAGACTGCAAATGTGCATAAGTCTAATAATAGCCTTGAGACTCAATCAAAAGTAAACTTGGCAGCAATATGTGAAGGAATTCGATTTAGGAAACTTGTTTTTGAGCTTGTTGTTCATTTAACTCAATAAAAGAGTCTTGTTGCTCCCTATAACAAGTCAACTTAGCCATTAAAAAGGAGAGAACTGTTATTTGTTGCAAACCTGTAAGTTAGTTTGATGATTTGTTGCATGAGGATAGAAAGGTGACAGAAATATTAACTTGTTTGTAGCCTATGATTGCTCATAATTTAGTATAAATATAGAGGTTCTCATTCTACCAAATGCTACACTTTCCAATTCAATTCCCTTGGTGTTATTTTTTTGTGATTTTTGAGTTAATGAGTTGAGATCTTGTGAGTTGAGAGTCATTTTTCTATTTCGTATTTGTGATTGTTGAGAGAATTTGTGAGAAGTTAGAAGAGGGAAATTAAGTTGATCTTGAAGGAAGTATCAAGCAAGATTGAGAAATAGAGCTAGGAAGGGAGTTAAATAAATTGGAGCATTATAAAACCATGCTAGTTTCTATACCTTTGTCATTTATGTTGGAGAGGTTAAATAGTTTTGTTTACCTTGTTGGAAAAGAATGCTTTTGAATATGTTGTGATGCTTGTACAATGATTGAATGTTTGTTGGTTGTGCATTATGTTGTAGAACCTATCTTATTAGTTATATTTCCATGTACCCTATATATGGGAGTTTTTTTATATGAATGCAATCTATTTATACTATATGTAATTTTCATTGTTATATGTAGGATGTTTATACTAGACGTATGTAGCATAAAGCAAGAAGTTGCAAAAATCACTTTGGTAGTAAATTCATTTTGATTATGAGATATTAAGTGGGTAATTCATGGGGTTTGATTGATCCATGGTAAAGGGGGTAGCCTAGATATAGAGTATGATGGTTATAAAACTATTGATGCCAAAAAATGATAAGGTAACAACCTTATGGGAAACTTAGTTAATGGGGGGACCAATTGTGCTAAATGTTAACACTTAAATTTGCACCCTGCTGAATTTAGAATTCAATAATCTAGTGAAACATGGGAATGATCCCACTTTTAATGAGACCAAACCTCTGGAGAAGTCCGGATTCCTATGGTACTCACTTAAACTATTGATTCTACAGAGGAAAGAGTAAAAAAGATAACATAAACTAAAATAATGTATCCCTATGGTGATGCACTTAACTATTAACCTAACTTGTGAATAGCTTACATACACAAACTAATCAAATGATCAAGTTCAACTCACACAACTCAACTTCATATGCTACTTGCATAAATATTTCATAAGAAGTTCTTTAAAATTACAAACTCTTAGAGGGAAAGATTACTCTCACAACTAGAAGCATTTGCAAATTTTGATACAACTTATGACTTGCAATATGCATATATTTCTGCAAAAGGTGCCAACTTTGAGACAGAAATCACAAGGAATTAGAAAACATTCACAAGTAACTCCATCAATCAAACACATGCACACAATGGAACAAAAGAACTGAGAAGGTAAAACACTTACTTTATTGTTTATCCAAGGTATCAACTATCATACAGGCCAAAATACCGAGTTACAAAAGTCTACGAAAATCTGCCAAAGGATTTCAAAAGTCATTGCATAAGAAGAACTACTCAATAATGAGTTACAAAAGTTGTTAAGTAAGCCTAAGTGGTTCCATCAAAATAGGAACTGGAAGCTTCTTGGGTCGAATGGCTTCAAAAAGCCAAAAATATAGAAACTAGATTTTATCTACAAAAGCTCCAAAATGGTCAAGTTTGACCATGTCAAACATGATGACACTTCAAATTTCCCTCCAAAAGCTCTCAAAAGAAATTAAAGCCTCCAAAATATCCTCCACATGTTTGCAAACTGATATCAACCTCCCTATATTCTCTCCATGATCATAACTCAAAGTATATCTTCATCTCTACATGGCTTGGAAACCTCATGACCTAGTCATATAAACATGTGATCTTTTGCATTTAAAAGATAATGATTTAAATCAAATGATTTATAAATTATCATTTCGATTTAAACATTTACAATATAAAATAAATGCAAATATGAAAAACTTTATCCTATGCATCGGTCCATGATAATAGCAAAAAATGTGACTAAACATGTTAAGTCACCTTTTATATTAAAATGCCTAAGTCATATTTCATGATATATAGATAAGACATAAGACATGGCATTATTTGCATCATTTTAAAATAAAAGAAATGGAAAAAAATTCCAATCTTCTATTGGAATTTACTTTAGGGTAACAAACCCTAAAGTAAATGGAAGAAAAAATAAATGAAACATATTTCATTATTGTGAAGAAACTTCATGAAGAAGTTGCAGTCGTGCTACCAAGCTAGGGTTTGGTTTGTGGAAGCCATGAATTCGCAGCTTTCAATTGAGATTTTTGTGCCAAAACTTGTTGATTCTTTTTTAGAAATGAACTGGTAAGATTTTAGAAGAACATTTTGAGAAAAATACCTTCATTTTATGCTCACATAGGCTCTCCATGGCCACAACTTTATGTGATTTCTCACCCATTTTGTATGTTCATTCATTTTATATATATATATATATATATATCATGGTTGAGGTATATGTTGCCATGAGGGTTTCCTGGGAAGAGTTTCATGGGATTTTCGGTCAACTTTCAACTCCTGCGTACTAAGGTAAGCTTGTCCTCGCACAGAGCTCAAACTTTGTATTTTTAAAAAGCTTTTCATGTCATTTTTACACATTCTCTTGTTGAAGATGGGAGTAAAATAAAAATATATGTAGCATTTTCTTTTTTCATCTCGTATCTCTACTTCTGGAATTTTTTTAGAAGTACAAGGAAGCATTATTTTTTGGAAACCCCTCTTTATGAAGAAAAGACAGCATGGTTGTGGGCTCACTTTTTGGGCATTCTTACCCATTTCACATTTTATTTCCTGTTACTTGTTCATTTAATAACCGCCATGCTTCCTTTGAGATATATGCTTGTATCTATGGAGTTTTCCTTGTAGAAATCTGAGGACTTGTCCTATGTATAGCTCGTCCATTACAAGATATGAAGATAATTTTATCTATGTGCATTTCTTATACATTTCTCCATATTTACCTTCTTTTATGTATAGAAATGCATTCTCTAACTCATTTCATGAATAAATGCTAAAAACAATGTATTTTTTGTTCTTGGATGATCTTCAAATGTTGTTATTTCCAATCTTTACTCATGGCTCTACATTTACTTTCTTTTCTGTAGACTTTAAAACTTCCATTCTCAGCTTATTATCACTCTAGTGGATCCAAAATTTGGATTGTTGCAGCCTTTTATTTATTTTCCAAGTCAAGGGTTTCATTTATTTATTTGAGGCTTCTTTGCATCCTCAACTAGGTTTGCATTTAAAACTAACCCTAGTTGCCTTTATTGAGACAGAGAGCTTTCATATACACAGTCAACTATTGATCAAAGATTGTCATGTTTTAATGCATATTTCACCTATGTAATGCTTACCCAGCATCCTTTCTTGCTGATCTATGTCACCATATATGTCTTATGCATCCAAAATACTATAATATATTTTCCCCATTGCTAAGTATTTTCACTGGGAATGGTTACCCTTATTCTAGGAGTTACCCCACTGTAATTTTATATGAAATTATTCATTATATGATGTATTCTTATCTAGTGAATGAGATCTGTATTTATTCTTTGCCTTTGTTTTATTCTTTTAATAAAACTTTGTTCTCTCATTACAAAGATCATTCTTAACATAGATCTTCCCTTCAAGGTATTTAATCTTTGTTGTCACTAGACCCTTGTGAATGTTGGTTGTGCCCATCATAGGTCAAATGATTATCCTTTCCATTGTGCAGCTTTCCTTTGTTCATGGAAAACACTTGCCAAATAACGACAATTTATAAACAAATGCATGTTCCTCCCTTTTGTGTTGGTTGTCCTTGATCTTGATCTGGATTTATTGTCCTTTGAATTCTCTTGAATTTTGAAACCTATATCACTTAATCATTTTTGTCATTTCTTAATTGAAGATCCATGACACCAACTAGCAAAACCATTTGCGCTACCTGGAATTCTTTGCAAGGTGAAAGTAAGTTATTGGAGCCTTGTTTCCAATAAGATGACATGATCTTTTAGACATTATATCAAATAGTTCCTTATGCTTAGCTTTTAGATACTGTAATCCCATTGAGTATTCATTATTGTTTATGACAGTGAAATCTATGAATTTCATACTTATGAATGATGAATGAATTCTCAATTGTATTACATTGTCATGAAAATTTTTAAAAGTTAATCTGATCATAATATAAACTGCAAACATGTTGGGCTCAACCCTTGTGGGAGCCACATTTACTCCACGTATTGTAATTTAAATAAAGAAAAGACATGATTACACTTGTAGTTGCACATGAAGCAAACAAGTTAGAAAAGACATGTATATTTTGGTGTGTTATTTCGATGGCTTCAATGTTTTCTCTGGGACATCCAGGATATGATTTTTTTTTAATGCAAATTGAGATCGGTTTATATGTGCATAGGTAAGTGATCATGTATGGTATGTAACCTTTCATTGCTTAAAGCAGTTCTCTAACACATTGCTTTGACTTAATGCAGGAAACAGGAGTACAGGAGCTAGGAAGGTCAAGACAACTCAGGTAGCAGCCAGACAAGAAGATACAACAGAACCAATCATTCTCAAGAAATGACTGGTTACCCTCTCTACATGCACATTCTTTTCTTTTCATTTACTTATTCATGTATATATCTATCTTGATTTGCATTGAATAAGCAAAAGTTAAACTCACGGCTTGTGTGAGTCAATGAACATTTCTACATTCAATAAAGATTACTTTTTCAAAAAAGATTTGTAAATCTTTCTTATGTTTCATGCACCTATATAAATGCAATGATTTAAATTTTGGTAATTTTTTAAGTTATTTCATTTGTACACATGAATGCAATGTAAGGGAGATATAAAATGTATCATTTTCTTTAAAATATCAATGGGTTCTACCTAATTGAGCCATAGGTGAAAATCTGATAACACTAAACTAAGTGACCTCTGGGTTTTTAAAGAAGTCGACTTCTTCTATATTTGTGGTTTTGGAATGGGAAAAGGAAGCAAATATAAAAAAATAAGGATCTAACTAAGGCGATGCGCCAAGATGTAGATATAAGCATGGTAAATCTATCTTTTGGATGCGATTTAAGGGCTCGTTTAGCAATCTACTAAGTCCTAGAATAATAGAAATCAAAGATAAAAATATGAATAATTTATTCAATAACATAAAATAACTCCCATACATATTTACTAAAAAGAAGAGTCAAGGACATGGTCTAAATCAACAAACTTATATTGAAATCATAGAAGTTCTTGCAAATAAAAAACTCAGTACAGTAATGGCACAGTAGAATGTTTTGTCAAATATCTAAGAAAGTAGAAAGGTCGAACAATGGCACAATTTGAGAGTCTTATACAATAATCTAAAAATAGTACAAAAGGTCTGGTGTCTTTTTCCAAATTTTTTTTGTATCTTCCGAACTCATTTTCGAAAGGAAGAAGTAGTATATATAGAAAATAATCCCACTGCTAGGGAGTCAATAACAAAAAAAATTCCTCATCGTGAGCAATGATGCCCAAATCAATGATTTCCCTTGGTCGTTGCAACAGAAAAATATTCAAGCCATAGAACGCAGTCACCCAGATGCACCCCCTACGAATGATGGTGGTGGTCCCAGTGTAGAAGCAACAAAACCTTGTGCATACATGTGTTGCTCAATCATGAAGTTAGTTAGGACATGTGGTGATAGGTTGATGCCTGTGGTTCATTCCTCCCTTCCCTTCAATGTAATCTTCATAGAGAAGACACCTGGAGAAGTCCTTGCTACCGACACTGACTGTGGGGTTCACTAAAAAGTGTACGCAAATCAATGCTATGTGGCATGTAAACAGAGCCCAATTGAAAAGTGAAGGGAAGTAGTCTTCAAGTGCCTATGGTGTTGACACACAGAAGCATGGTGGGGGCCGGAAGAAGAGTGAAGGAAGAAATCCCTACGAGGAGTACTTGGCAGACACGTGGCGGCAGCGGATGAAGTTCATCAAAAAGGGACCTGAGAATATTCAAATATATAAGGCATGGGTTGGACTTAGCAAAATTAAAACAACCCGAAGGGAGCTCGAGGAAATTTGTATCCACAAAAACCAAATCGAGCTAGGAAGGTGGGTGAGTGTGTGATGACCACTCTAAATTATGGGTGATGAATACTTTGGCCAAAGAAATGTAAGAATCCACTATTTACATTGTCAATTCACTATGATTCAAGTTTACATACTAGGAAAGGGATATTCATACATGTAGGTTGTATCCATTGTATGTTAGTTCTAGATATGTAAGACACAACACCATGCTCAGAAAAGGCTAAGTTATGAGGTTACCAAACCAATCTCTTTGTTGAAGGGTAGGGCTTACCAATTTGGTAGATGTGTGGGGGACCACAGTAAGTCCATGGTTGGAGGAAAATCACTTGAGTGATGTTTCTCCTCACACAATTGGCATCCAAGATTTGAGGAGGATATTTTGGACCATTTGTACTTTATATATTTTGTAAGCTTGTTTAAACTATGTATGTAACTTGTATCCATCTCTATTGGAATTGTAAATATGAAATTCCATATGGAAATTATGTATCATCATTACTTGAATTAATGAAAGGAATACTTTTTTATGCAATGGGAAAGTTTGAAATATGTTTCAAATGTGCATTTATTATTCAAAGGAAAATAATTTTTTTATTGCTCTGAAAGGTTAGATGCATAAACTATTCACTTGTGGGTAAAACATAGGAAAAATACTATGTAGAACAAGGGGCATGTTACACATGGTATCATGGCTACCAGGTTCAGCTCTAGAACCTATGTTCTCACTTTGTTTCCAATCCAACATTATATGATTCTAATGTTTTGGAAATTCTTGTGCCAGGATGGTGCGTCTCAAGATGACTGCAAGAAAATCAGTGATTGAAAATGAGTGCTATCTATGGGCCAAGAAGGAAAAAGAAGCCCTTGTTCGAATGATTGAGGGAACCAATCAAGACAATTCCATTTGGCTGATCAAACCCTCTTCAATTAAAATTCATTAAATGGAACCTTTCAAGGCTTAAATCGTTATATTTTCTAAAAATATACGATTTTAGCAAAAATCAGGATGTCCTAGAAAGTGTAACCCATTTGTAGTGCCCTCCGTATTGGCCCTTCTGGGAGTTTAAGTAAGGAGTTGTTTGTGAGTCCGTTGTTGGTTGTAGTAGTTTGAATGGTTTTGTTGAATTGAGTAATTAATTAAAATCGAGTACTAAATAATTTAAATAAATTAAACTTGAATATTATAATTAAATACTTGCTTATTATTAGACTTTATAATAATATAAAAATAAACAAATTATTCAAAATATAATTTTAATATGAAGACAAAATTAATAAAGAGATGGATAACCGAAGTGGGTAAGGAAGTACTTGATGGTTACACTCTTAGTGGAGAAAAATATGGGAAGTTACACTCTTAGTGGAGAAAAATATGGGAAGTTACACTCTTAGTGGAGCATTCATTCGGGGAAAATTATGGTGACTGCATGCAAAAAAAGAAAAGAAAAGAAAAGATCCTCTGTAACCGAAAGTCTTCGACTTTCTTTTGAATGCATGATTGATTGGAAATGGGGGGGGATCATGTCATGATTTTTCTTTTGGCCATTCGGCTTCAATGCATCTGGAAAAAGATTCCTTGGAGATATATCGATACACAGAGAAGTTATTGAGGGGAGAATGGGCGTTCATAGGGAGAGGAGATCATGAGAATAAAAGAAAATTTGGGGGTATGGCATTTTGGGATCTCTAATATGTTCTGACTCCTAGGTCATTCCTCGGGTATTTATTCTTAAAGTCATCTGGTTCATTCAGAAAATATTACTTTTATCAAGCTCCAGGTAGAAGATTCTTCGTGCTTTCATAGAGAGGAGACAACATTGTCTTTCGGGACTGTAAGTGCCTTACCATCTCTTCAGAAAGTTCAAAATTGCGCCTTGTATCTATTTATTAGATTAGAGTAATGCCTTAGGGTTTGGCCGATGTTTCTTGGTCATTTCTTACACCTGTATTTCATGCAACTCTGTAAACTTAATTTTTGCAAAGAAAATCTTAACCCCTTTAATATCGATGTTGATTCGCCATGTTGCTCGGTATTGAAGCTATGTTATTTGTAATTTGGTTTTCATCTCTTTCTATGTTTGGCCATACACATAATATAGCGACTGATTCTTTAATTTATGCTTCAATCCCTGAGTTTTATATCCTCAATTGAAAATTTTGAGCTTACAACAATATTCATACTTGGCTATACCTTACAACGATATAGCGCATGAGTTTAACCATTTTGTTTTGAGCATTAGAACGTTTTCTTCCCTTGTGGATCACTCCTTGGTTAGGCATTGTGGCTTCGGTTATATTAGACTGTTGTCGATTACCTTAAATAAGCTTTCATCTCCGCTCATAATTTTCTTTGGGTTCGGTTACGCTCTTGGGCCATTGCGTATTTAACTTAGAACAAAAATTTTATGCTCTTTACACTTTTGTGTATGGAGGTCGGCAGCTGGCTGTGGACATCGTTCATTCCACCCTATCCCTACGTCCATTCCTTACCGCTTTGGAAATTTCACCTAAAGCTAACTCTCTGATTCTATTTGCAACCTGTCATAGCGGCGCACTTGAATATGGTAGGGTGTATAGATTTAAATAAACTCTCTGATTTCGTTGGCAACCTGTCTCAGCCATCGCACCTGAACATTTTAGGAAGTTTAAAGGTTTAAATAACCTGCTTGATTCTACTGGCAATCTATCACAGTTGCAGCATTTAAAAAAATGATAAAATGCATGTAGATGGCGGTATATCCAAACTCCAATATTCACCTTCTAATATACTTGGCAACCTGTCACAGTTACAACATTTAGAGTTGAGGTATTGTACAGAATTAAATAGCCTCCCTGAAACCTTTGGTAACTTATAACAGCTACAACTTTTAGACTTGTAAAGGTGTAGTAAATTAAATAATCTCTTTGATTTCATTATTAACCTGTCTCTACTGTAGCACTTGGTCATGATAGGAAGTTTAAAGGCTTATATAACATGCTTATCTATGGTAGTTGCAGCACTTGAACATAGAAGGGTATAAAAATTTAAATAAACTACCCGAGTCAAATGGCATCACACCTTCCAGCAGCGTTCACTTGAGAGTTTCTTAAGCCTACATTGGGTAATATATCCCATTCATTGAGTATTTTTAGTCGTTGTTTACTATTTATATTGATACCATTAATGTTAAAAGATCGATACATAGACTTTAGGTTGGCAACTAGTCATCTTTTTTCTATCCAATGCAACCTGAGATAAGAAGTGAAATCAGTTATTTTTAATTCGATAAGGCTTAAGACAAGATTGTATTTGATTAGGGGAGATGTTATATTATTATTAAAATCTTTGGTTATCTAAGTTTGTGTATCACAATAATATCTGTATTATATGAATATTGAACTCAGTTTATATGTATCTATACGAATATATATATATATATATATATATACCATTATATATATGAATACATTTATAAGTGTTCTTAATTATTTGTGAATTATTGAATGATTAAGATATGTAAATGGGTTAGGGATCTATTTGAATGTAATGGTTATAATATGACTTCATTTGTTGGATAAAAGTCCTTCTATAGAAATAGTATGTATTGATATTTGTTTTCATGGATTTTGTGTGGGAAATGTTGTAAGGACAGTTGTGATAACTTTAAGATAGGGGAAAGGATTCAGCCTTATTTTAAAAAGGTTAAGTATAGAAGAAATCTAAAAAAAATGGATTACCTCCTAGCTTAAAATTGAATAGAGGATAGTTACTTGCATATTTCAAAAGTTAGAAAAGAACCATTTCTTTGATTCTGAAACTAAATGGTTATATTAAATAATGTGTTTATACCTTGAGAAATCAACGATAAGTTAAACCTTGGTGTCATATGAACCGTTGCTAAATTTAAACAATATAGAAGAAGATTAAGGGTATGGTAGTAAATATTTAGAGAGTTTCTTTTGAAATATTAGTCTTGTTAAAACTTTAGTTCCATTTAGACTTGAGTGATACATTGAATGTGATGTTGAACTTTACAAAATGTTAATTGGTTGTATTGTGAATTCATTACTTATTCCATGTTGATGTTTTTGGTTTCTAGTTGTGTGTGAAAACAAGTGAACGATTGTTGCTTGATAATGGAATTGGGGATGAGAGGGGTACTTAAATTGATATTCTTTAAGTTTTATTTATCACGTTTTCCCATGCACGATTTCACAAGTGGGTGGATTTTGTTAATCTTGATTGAGATTGAAGAATTTGATGCGATGTTTTTCACTATTTGTTCTATTGTTGTCACCTTGATGGAAACCATTGTGTTGATAATTTGTTGTCTTCCAGAGGATAGAGGGGATATGATTTTTATTTTATATTTTTGCAAGGGTTGGTATGGGGGCCGACGACCTAGGAGGATCACCATGGGTAACCCATATCAAGCCTGGTGTATTTATTGAGTTTAACATTGTTTCACCTGAAAGCAAGTGGTTTTATGATTCTATCTAGTACTTTGATGATGGTTGATCTTGCACTTGGATTGTTTTTATGTGCCTTGAGCCTTGCATTTGAATGTGGTTTTCGTTACCTTGAAGTTCTAGTGTGAGATGGTGCATGCCTCTCATGGTGTAGCTATTTTATTGGATTACATTTCTTGAGCAAGTTGGCTTTCCATTTTAAGTTTTTGAGATATGTTGTTAGTAGGGGAGTGGTTCTTCATGGGGGCTGGCACACAAAGTGGTGCCTGGGTAACTCATGTGGAATTAGTCTAATAAGTGAAAACTAAATTAGTGTATTAGGAAATGGGTAGACTAAAATATTTAACTTGATAATTATGCCTTTCTCATGGACTCAAGGGCTAGTTCAGACTTGGGAATGAGTCGAGAAGGCCTGGAATGGCAAGATCGTTATCTTGTCTTTATGAAAGATAATTGATTCCGCATTGGATTGCATGTGGGGTCGAGTTTCGTAAGAGGTCACCAGGGTAACCCAAGTTGGGGGTCAGGGCCTAGGAAGATTCGCCAGGGTAACCCATGCAACATTGCGATGACACTCTTCCTTTAACAACCAAGTATGCTTTATTTCCCTCTATGTTATTCTTGGGCCTTTGGAAGCACATGTTGGCATTTATATGTTGATGCTTTATTGGTTATTCCTTATATTGGGAACATCTTGTGTTGGTTATATCTTGTGTTGGAGATTGTCTTATTTTATTGTGGATCTTGTTGTGAAGTCTTGTATCCTTGTTTTGTATGATGGTTTAGTTGGGGTTCCTTCTTGTCATCTCTTAGCACGAGGGGTGGGACTTCGGGTCCATGTGGTTGGGTGGAACGTGCTATGCACCCCATTGGGTCCCTAGTCGTCGATCGAGAAGTGTGAAATTGTACCTTGCAGTGACTCCTGAGTTGAACCAGAGTTGGATCCAGTATTGCAGCTTTGTACTCCTTCATTTCAAATGTATCATTCCATTTTATTGTATCTTCCTTATTCATGTTGGGAAGCGGCATTGTAATATTGTAATCCTTGATTAATGTATTGTCCATGTTCATGTTATCTTATGGTTACTGGTGTATACTTACCTTTCATGTGATATATGATTATTATGATGTATGTTAGTACTCTTAAAAAAAAAATTGGTGCCATAAATGTTAGATGTATTAGTATCCTTTGGGGTTGCTTG
This sequence comes from Sequoia sempervirens, assembly GCA_007258455.2. Classification (NCBI taxonomy): domain Eukaryota; kingdom Viridiplantae; phylum Streptophyta; class Pinopsida; order Cupressales; family Cupressaceae; genus Sequoia; species Sequoia sempervirens. The sequence goes on from VDFB02121166.1 coordinate 109,352, forward strand.
GCGGGGCATTACACCATTATTGTGGCAGCACCCACCCTATCACCATAGCTACATACTTCATAGCTGGATTTCTAATTTTATTCACCGTCAAAGCCCTTTTATCATAGGTGGCACTGGTTAATTATGTGACCACTTCATTTTTCACTAATTTGAGTATCAGGATAGGGCTAGTGGAGCATAAACCTGTAACTTCTTTAATCACATCCTTTTTTATTAACCTAGGCATTTCAGTCCAAACAAATCTATCATGAATACTACTTAATGCAATTCCAACCCATTTATCATCAAAAAAAAATTTGGGAATCCATTCCACACATCTAGTTTCTTCACAGTTGGGTTTTGACATTCTAGTTTTAGTATAAAGTTATCTCCAGTAAGTTCTTTATCCCATACATCTCCTAACTTAGAATGATCATGTTCTTCCAATTTGTAATGAATGTAAACCCTTATATCTTCCATATGCAACACATCGTATGGAACCTTAGAAAATGCACCTAAGGGGTCAACCTCCAGGGATTTAACAAGATTTTTCTTCAACTTAGGTTGTGGCCTTTTAATAACCTCAATAACCCTTAGTATAGCCATTTCAAAATAAATTTAAATTTCTTTCAATAAACTTCTCTATGAAACTAGGGCAAACAAATATTTGTAAATACCTTTTCCTTCACTTTTCTGATTAGGCTTTGAATGCACCAAATCACATATCACCTTGATCACTCCAAAAATTTCCTTCGCTACTCTATTCCTTTTCAATTCTCGTTGTGAATGAATTTTGGCTAAGTAAAATCACCATAGTGACAAACCAAGGGCCAAAAGATGGAATACATATACATACATAAATAAGTTCATTTAAAATAATTATGGGAAGATTGAAATTGATTAGAAATAATTATATATATATATATATATTCATGAAATAGATATATATTGTGTATGATTATGCAATAATGATCCTTGCAGCAATTATTGAGTCTTACAAGTAATTATAATTCTTTGATATGAGTAATGAATAATAGAATCAATAATTGTGGTGTGATAATGTGAAATACATATTCTAATTCATTAATCTATCTATAACTTGACAAGCAATCATGTGGAGCACAAGAGGAAATACCAGGAAGGGGAACAAATATGAGATCACCATGTCTAAGTAGACCACCACATGTTGGATGTCCAATGTGTTTGCCACTTGTGGCCAAGAAGGTGAGTTTCCACTCTTGGGATTAGATAGGAGGATTTTTGGGCACCTTATTGTGATTTCCTTTCCAACCCCTACGATGGTTGATTATTGAGAAAATCACAAATCAAAAGAAGGATAGATAAGGCAACATGGATAGGGAATGCAGATACAAGTTTACCCACTAAGTAGACCACCCCATGTTGGATGTCTAATGTGTCTACCACTTGGGGCCAAGAGGGTGAGTGTCCTCTCTTGGGCTTAGTGGGGATAGCTTCAGGTGGACTTATCATGTTTCCCATCCAATTTATTTTATGATTGAACTCCCATTATGCATTTGAAATAGTTGAGGATTTACATGGTTCAAATAGATGAGACATTTATGTTGATCATATGAGTTATATTTCAATAATAGCTAACATGACTATAGGACCTAAACCAAGATTTATCTTCTTAAAACATTTAATTTGGTAAGTTATAACCCTAGCTACATTAAGTTTATGATTCTAGGGCAAGATTTAGGGCAATCCCAAAAGGGGACATTACAATTGGTATCAGAGCAACGTCCCTACCATCCTGATGGTTAAGAACAATATATGCAACTAATTCAAAGGGCTCAAAGAGCCTTGGAAAGGGAAAAGAGATCTAGAGTAGATCACTTCATCCAAGGGTATTTTTCTAAGTCCTTTTCTTGATCAAAGTAACTCCACATTCATGAATAAGACCAAGGACATTAATATTAGGTACCCAAAGTTGCTACATAAGTTTTTTATTACATTGTGGGCCCATAACCCACAAACCCGAGATCATTCTCACCTCAAAATTTGGTTTAAATGTTTATGTGAAATGAAGTATACTTTATCAACAGGAAATTGTCATTTGATTGTTTAGGAAAAAAATAATACATGTAGTAAGGACACTTAGATATTTCTCCTCAAATATTAAATTAGTTTTTCATGAAGGATCTCGATGGTAATGAAATGAGAGAAAACTTGTCTCAAGTAACAAATCTTGTCAATCTCCAAAATATTGGTTTTGTTGTTGAGAGATATTGGGAAATAATAGTACATAAGACAATAAATTATCCTCATTCTTTAAAGGATGGTATTAACCTTATCAGTTGTAAATCAAGGCAAAGAATACTAACAGTTACCTTCCAAAGACATAGGGTAAAACATAATAAATTTTAATTTGTGATTGCTTGAGGACAAGCAATCTTGGGTAGGGTGGATTTTCATGCCCCCACAATTGCAATATTAAATCTTGGTCGACTAGTATGAAGATGTTAATTAAACTAATAAAATCAACTTAAAATCATCCATAGGTGGCCGACCTTACTCATAATGTTATTATGGTCTGACTTGAATGATAATATACAAACCAAACTTACCAGCAATCAAACTTATATTTAATGGGAAGTGATTAAATATATGTAGAAGATAGAAATTAGATAAATGTGTAAGGTAGTGGTCAAACAAAAAAAAAAGCAATTAGTTAAAAAGAAATGACCAAACAAAAAGCTACATCCATTCAAAATATTGTGTCCTTCCAAAGGGATACATCTCTTTGTAGAGATACAGGGATATAAAAGTAGGATAGATACCAAGAGGAAGGGGTGTCGAATCATCAACAAAATATTAATATCTTCTAAATATTAAATCAAGGACCATCTTCAAAAACACATTCATTATTCAAGAAATAAAATAATATAAGGAGAAATATATTTGCAATCAGGAAATGAAATGAATAATTTTGATATGGAGAGATTAGCAAATATAATTAAATTTGCATTTAGAATAGCAGCAGTTATAATCAAAAGATAGAATACATATATATATGTACATATAAATAAGTTCATATAAAATAATTATGGGAAGATTGAAATCAATTATAAATAATTATATAATATATATATTCATTAAATAGATATATATTATGTATGATTATGCAATAATGATGCTTGCAACAATTATTGAGTCTTATAAGTAATTATGATTATTTGATATGAGTATGAATAATAAAATCAATAATTGTGGTGTGATAATGTGAAATGCATATTCTAACTCATTAATCTATCTATAACTCGGCAAGAAATCATGTGCAAGAGAAGAAGAAATACCAAGAAGGGGAACATATATAATATCACCATCTAAGTAGACCACCACATGTTGGATGTCCAATGTGTCTGCCACTTGTGGCCAAGAGGGTGAGTGTCTACTCTTGCGATTAGATAGGAGGATTTTTAGGTGCCCTATTGCAATTTCCTTTCCAACATTTATGATGGTTGATTATTGGGGAAATCACAAATCATAAGAAGGATGGATAAGGCAACATGGATAGGGAATGCAGATACAAGTTTACCCACTAAGTAGACCACCCTATGTTGGATTTCCAACATGCCTACCACTTGGGGCCAAGAGGGTGAGTGTCCACTCTTTGGCTTAGTGGGGATAGCTTTGGGCAGACTTATCATGTTTTCCATCCAATTCTTTTATGATTAAACTCTCATTATACATTTGAAATAGTTGAGAATTTGCATGGTTCAAGTAGATGAGACATTTATGTTGATCATATGAGTTATATTCCAATAATAGCTAAAATGATTACTGGACCTAAACCAAGATTTATCTTCTCAAAACATTTAATTTGGTAAGTGACAGGTTGAATATTGTTTGGTTCTATGCTTAGGAGATAGAATAACAATCTTCACACTCTCTCATTCAAGGAAAAGCCTAGAGATCTCAATCTTAAGTACACAAAGGAGAAAGATATCTTGCAATAGGGTTATTCTAGGGTATGATTGTAAACTAATGAGGGTTTCACCACCAAGCTAGTGATTGGAAAGACAAATGAAATGCAATATTTAATGCTTCCACCTAATGCAATTCCAACTTTCACTAAATGACCTAGAAAAGCATGCAAAACAGGACAGAGAACTGTAAGATGAAATGTGTACACTTGGAAATCTGAAGAAGATTGAATGAAGGCTTGAAATGTTGAAAACATTGATTTTAAATCTTGATAGGACTCATATGCCAATTTGGGTGATTTAGTCCCAGATTAGGGTTTTTGGGTAGAAACTAAAATCTTGCAAAAGGGTATCTAGAACTGTAAAAATCTGGAAAATGACCTATACTAGGACTCATACGCCAAAATTGGTGTATCAATGTAGTTAGGGTTTTCTAGAAATTCAAATCCTAAATATGCTCCTCAATGTTTTCTCTATCTTGTCCAATTGATTTTCGGATCTGAAACCCTAATTTGCAACCTGTAGAAGTTTTCTAATGATCTTCAATGCAAGGTGACAACTTTGACAATTTTGAACACTTTGACAACTTTCTCCAAACTTTCTCTTCAAAGTGTCTTCAATCTAAACCTGCAAATCACACAGTAAAGAAAGTTAAAAAATTTGTTTTGTTAGTAGAAAGGGGTTTTCCTTGGTCAAACCTTATTTTGGTAATCAAACGTTGAAATGAAATGAAATAGGAATGGAGAATGATGAATGAACAAAATATGATGTTGCAACTCACCAAACCCTAGCAACAAGGGACTGCAAACATGTATGAGATGGATCCAATTGATGTAGATCTTGACTCTTGGTTGAATGTGATAGATCTTGAATTGAATGCTAGCTTAAGTCATGAAACCCTACATCACAATTGTTAGCTCAAAAACAAACATGATACATGAAGACTTTGACATGATGTTTGATACTTGAAGAATGCTCTAAAACACTTGATAATCAGCCCTTGAATGCTCTTGTAAACACTTTAATGCTCTTGTAAACTCAAATTTACTATAAGGATGCTCATTCAACTTGCTAGGTATAAAATGAGTGAAAGAACCTTATATTTATACTTAATTATGCCAAATTTCCCAAAATTACACTACAAGCCAACATCAAATCTAGGAGGATAAAATCCCACCAAGAATTTGAATTAATTTTGATTTTGGGCCACACAGGACTCATATTCCCAAGGTGGCGTATGAGTCCCATTAGGCATAAATTATGGGACCATTTTCAAAAATGCTTAGAAAGATCAGGACCCAAAACCCTAGGTGGGACACATATGCCCAAGGTGGTGTATGATTCCCATATCATTAAATCTAGGCCACACAACCTAAAAACACCTTAATTTTGATTGGATGTTGATTTATATCAGGATTATCCTCAAAGAGATGCATTAATTAAAGCTTTTGGATGCAAAATAAGGCCAATTAAGGCATAAAGAAGCCCAATTATTTATGAAATCCTTAGAAAAGTGTGAAAGTGTGTTACAACACTTTACAACACCTTGAATAAGGTTTAAGATTAAGTTTATTTAGTTCACAAGGTCCCAAGACCTAATGTGAGTGTGTTAAACATATTACAACACTAAGTCAAGGCATTATTAAGCTCAAATTTATAAGGAGGGCCCAAACAAGTGTGAAAATGTCACCGACGAAATTTTTCAACACTACATTTAGCCCCCACTTTAGTGAGAGGATGAACTTGCTTCAAACCCACACTAAAGTAGATGAACTTGCTTCAAGAGGGGTCCAAGTGCACTAATGCTAGTAATATGGGATGCCAACAATCAAGAGGGGTGATCAAGCCCCCAGGATCAAGATCCCATGAAAAACCAACATAGGAACAAAAGAATAGACATGAAAATGATATGAAGAGCAACGATAAGGCACAAGCATACACTACCGTAGATAGAGAAAAATAAAATAAAAAAGATGGATCAAGCTTCGATCATTTGTCCAGCATGATGTGGATTAGAACTAGGTTGCTTGTCTGAAAAATGCACGCTCACTCTGAGGCAACGAAACTTCAGGCCATCCGTTGGATGAGGATCCAAGAGAGGTGAGATACATACACACATGGTCAGTATGCACTCACACACACGCATTCGAGTGGCTATGGGAAATTCATGCCTCAATTGGTCTTCCCGTCAAACCATACCAAAGTTATACCTCTTGATAACTTTGATAAGGCACCACACAATAAGGAACTCCAAGCTTCATGAGGCAAGAAAAACTTTGTATGCTTGGAACTCATGAACAAACAAGATGGCTCCATAGGCATGCAAGATGTGTTATGCAAGGTGGCCATTTAACAAAAAATGAAAATGCAACAATAAGGAATGTTCAAAGGAGTCATGCTCAGTTCATGTAAGGTCTTTAACTTAGGGAACATTGTTGCTAATGAATCCAAGAGAGGGCCTATCAAATAATAAAAGATTCATAACTTAGGGGATGTAGTGCATCACATCAAACCAATAAGAGGAATATAATATGTTGAGATAGATCACGCTCTTGAAGTACATCACACCCAATGTCATCCACAAAGTGAAAGACACATTGAATAAAGTAAGAAGACTACATCATGAAATAGGAAAAGAAAAAATGAAAAAGAATAATGCCAATGTATGCCCCCACTTTAAAGAAATTTATATACACCATGTTGTGAGCAATTACTTTAAATTAGCAAATGATAAATGCTAACAATAAAGAGGACATGAGAGCTTACTTGGAAAGCCCTATGCTAAGTCATATGTTTCTAAGTAAAGCTACATCATGTGAAAAGAACAAGGGGTTGCCCCCAAAATGAAACTCCAAGCACATATAAGGGATCTATGGATTTGGGTTCAATATGTTCTTGCTACAATTTTTTTAGAGAGCTCGGAACTGTCATCATTCCCTGAATACTCATAGAGCTAGAAAAATGGCACAAAGAGAAATTAAAAAAAAAAAAACCTTTCGGGTCAACATCGTAGAGACCTAGATGTCTCAACTCCTTGCATCATCCCCAAAAGGAAAACACAAGACAATGAAGAGATAAAGGAAAATATTTTGGGTCAACATGGAAGAGACATGAATGTCTCAACACCTTGCGTCATCCCCAAAACGAAAACACAAGACAAAGAAAAGATAAAGAAAAATATTTTTGTTCAACATGGAAGAGACATGAATGTCTCGACTCGTTGTGTCATCCCCCAAAGGAAAACACAAGACAAAAGAAAAGATAAAGGATAAGCTTTTGGGTCAACATGGAAGAGACCTAAATGTTTCAATGCCTTTCGTCATCCCCAAAAGGAAAACACAAGACAAATGAAAAGATAAAGGAAAATATTTTGGATCAACATGGAAGATTCATGAATGTCTTGACACCTTGCATCATCCCCAAAAGGAAAAACATGAGACAAGAGAAAAGATAAAGAAAAAGATATAATATTTATGACATAGTGAAGAATGAAGGTACAAATAAAGGAATTTCACAAAGAGAGAGAGAGAGAGAGAGAAATACATCATACAGAACAGTGTGAGGGATCACATTACATACATGCACTCACACAAAAGAAAAAGAAATAATGCAAAGGACTAGTAAGGCACATGCAAGTCAACCTATGAGCAGGTCATCCACATCCCAATCATGTTCATCATATATAGAAGGTGGATAACTAGCCAAAGGGATAACGAAAAATGAATTACTAGGACAAGGTTATCTAATTCCTTCCCCCACTATGTGTAGGACAAGAATGAGTTGAGGTAGGTGATGGGACAGATCATGTAATGGTGAGAATACAAGATTCTACAAGTATTACATGACAAGGAGCGGAAGGGTATGTTATGCAATCTTTGGGTAATAATCATTGTTATCAAAGTGGAATTTGATCAAAATTATTTTGAATGCATGAAACTCATCAGTACTATTTCCAAGAGTTCTATGGTATCGGCAATGTGGAACATCTGCGCCTTTAGGATATATAGTCTTATCTTTTCTCTCATGGGTGGTAATAGTATAAGTCCTTGGTTTAGAAGTATTTGTAATTTTCTTTCAATTTCGAGTGGCGTACAAGGGAATTTTAATTTCTTTAATTTTTAAGGCCTTTTGTGCTTGCTAGATTTTCCAATTTGTCTAGTTGGGATTAGGACAGGGGGTCTAGATATCTCCTTGTCGTTGTTATCATTGTTTTGAGGTGTCGATTGTTCTTGAGGAAGGAGGACACTTATATCCAGAGGAGGACCTTGATAT
>VDFB02121167.1:0-33918 GCA_007258455.2 Sequoia sempervirens
TGACTGCTTAACTTAATTAGGGGAGAGGGCCTAGCATGTTTCAATAGTTGTGATAGTAGTTGTTTATATAATGCCCAATATTTTTATCAATATTGGATCAATAGTTGTGACTTTAAAGTAGTTAGTGTTGATAATGACTACCCATGATTAAACAAAATGTATTCCTTTGATCTAAAAAGTAACCAATCATGTGATTCCACATCAACGCTCAATAAAACATGCTGTGAATGCACAAGTATTGGTCTCACTTTTTTTTGGGGCCTTTTTGGACACCTTTGACAAAAAGCATGTTGATGTGGCATCATATTTGATGATGTGGCCCTGAAACCTTAGTTATAAGTAGGGGACTTGCCAAGTAAGCTGCTGTAAAAAATTGGGAGTGATTTGAAATTTCCACACAGGATAATTAGAAGCGCAAAGTTAGGGCATACAACTATTGGGTCCTCTCCCCTATGTATTTACTTTAGATTTTATTTAAATGACACAATTAATATTATGTTTATTAATAAATAAATTAATATTTTGATTTGTAAATCAAATCTTTTTGTTATTAAGAAAAGAAAGTAAGAAAAAAGGACAATCACATGAAGAAATGTGAAAGTTGTTATGTGGAAAGGAAACAAAACAAAAAAGAGATCTATGGTGTGAAAAAATATTTGCCACATAATCAAAACATCCATAGAAATAAGAAATTTAAATCTCAGATAAAATTTATGGGTTTTAGTGAATTTTGGTAGATAAAAATGATATAGTGAGGAACTTTAAAATATCTTATTGTTGAGAAAAAACTATTTTATATAAATAATTTATCTAACTTAATTAAATAAATATAATTAATCAACTATATTATGAACATTTCTAGGAGATTGTGAGGAATGATACCAAAAACAACATATATAAGCATGTCAATGGCTTGTATGTAAATGATGAAAATTCTCATTCTTTTGTTCCTTAGAATTGAATTGAATTTTTTAATTTCAAGTTTATTCTCATGTACCATAGGATCGATCCCAAGTAATGAACTAATAATCTAAAAAGTAATGAAATGAATATTGTTTTATAAACTATAATATTAAAATCTATTATTTGAAAACATTGTTATTGATTACACTAATAATAAATTACAAAGTACAATTAAGATGTTTGATGTAAAAAATACTTACAAATTTATTTTTAAAAACTTGTACACAACATTATTTATGTCATTTTTCAAAATTTACATAATTAATTATTTGTTTAAATATATTATAAAATTGATATAAATTATTACCATATCATAACATATAATTAAAAATTGAATATGCAAATTATATGTCATTATTAGAAAGTAACCTTTACTTAATGTTTTTGGTTGTCATCGAATATTTTGTTGATGGGTGAACAAACCCATCAAATCTCATCCATTATTTTCAATAATAGAAAAATACTTGTCCAATTACCATTGTATAATGACATTGGTTGTCAAATTTTAATTTTAAAAAGTTTAGCGACTCAAAACTCAAATAAATCTATGTTCAAATCTAAGATCATATTCATTTAAACTTCCCTCCTTGACATTCCAAACCATAATTCCACATAATTAGTGAACTATTACAAAAGCAGGTATTAATATAATTCCACGTAATTTGATGACAATCAAATACCTAGAGAAATACGACACATTTAAGAGATCCAAAGAGCAATGGTTCTTACATACACCTCTCTTATATATCTCCAAATGCATGCATATTCTACAAGTTTGTTTGTCGCATAGTACTGTTTATTTGGCAAGTGATATGTAATCAAGTTTTATTATGACTGATTTGGGTTGGTGAGTCCTTTAGATTGCAATACATACGACAATGATATGGTTTATTAACTAGACAAAGTGGCATCAAAATATAGTTTGTCATGCAAAGATATTTCGATGAAGTTTTAAAAAAGATTAATGTTTTCAATATATATCTCATTGAGTATTGTACAATTACCCTTCAAATTTAAAAAATAAATATTAATTATCACTAGCACTTGCATCTAAAGGAGGTTCAAGGATTGTGTCGATAGATAACTATATGTATGTTACTATGTTAGAGAGTATGTGTTTCTGGTGCAAATTCTAATTGCATGTGACTAGATTAAACAGTTAATAGTAAGTGCTAAATAATGGAATGAAATAAACTTAGACAAATCTAAATTTTTTTCTTAAAGAAATTAAGTATTATCTAATTATGAAATATTTGCATACAAATTTAAAACATAAAGCAATACAAAGGAAAGAAGAAAGTTGCTATCAAATTGAAAAAAAAACACTGCAAATGGAAATAGAATGTTTCCATCCAATCCTCAAATCAATATTTATCTGACTTTTATGTGATAAGTGAGATTTTGAAGGCTTTTACCTGATATTTTGGAGGCTTTTACCATTAAACAACAGCTGGTTTACCATTAAATGGCGGTTGAATTGTTTTCCAATGGCTCAATAGTAATTAACAAATGTGAGACTTGTTTCAAACTCAAATCTCACACTATATGTAGCCTATCGACTAATAAACAACATAAAGATTCTAATAAGAAACAAAACGATAAAATTTGTCAATAATAATTTTAAAACAATTCATAATTAAAATAAAAGCCCAATCTTTATAAAACAAGGTGCAAAAGTAAAAAACAAAAGGTGCCAATTAGGGAAAGATATTCTGTCCTCTTTTCAATTATAAAATTTTCCACATGTGGAAAGCAGGAAAGACATTCTGTCCATTCTGAAATTGGACACATTTGGAAAGCGGGTCCATTCGTTCGCAATCATTCAGCGGTAGGAAGTTGAACAACAAACCCCAATTTCTGCTTCGCTCGATTACGTAACTATCCAACGGTAGCCAGAGCTTTACGAGGTCATTCATGACTTCTAAGACAGACAAAATTGCAGACAGACAGGATACGCTGAGATCTCTTCTGACATCGATATTCGGAATGGTCGCAGCACATTATCACACCAATCATTGAATTTAAGGGTTGGGGATTCAACCACGTAGCCATATTGAGCTTCTATTAATTAAGCCTATGGTAATGCATTGCATCAACTTTATTGCTGGATTGCTTTGGAGCTCTGCATCAAAACTCTGGTATTTTTCCCACCATTTCATAATACACTTCTTTCGATTTCATAAGTTTTTGAAGTGGTCTTTAGCTGTCTTCTTAAGTTTTTGAAGTGGTTTTTAGCTGTCTTCATAAGTTTTTGAAGTGGTTTTTGGTTGTCTGCAAGTGTGTTATTATTTTGAATGTAGAGTTTGTTTAACTTTATTTTTGTTTCTGCATTTCATTAAGGAGGCGCTGTGCAGAGTTAGTCGTAAACAGCGGGTGTGTTGAAACAACTAACCGGTGCTTTAAACTTTTCCTTTGGGAAACACTAATTTTAGTTAGGAAAACAGTGAATAACAAGGATACAACGATGCAGGGAATGCTCAAACATTTAGCACTGGTTTCTTTAACACTGAAGTATGGTTTGCTTGAAATGGGTGTTCAGGGTGTTAGTACGTCTGTTTTGGTTAGATTGTTGTTTAGATGAGTAATCAATTTCAATTGTAATTAGTTGATGCGTTGGTCTGATTGTTTAATAGTCAAATGGTAATTTGTTACTTCGTTCATATATAAAATTTGAAAATAATTATCTTATTTTTTTGGTGAGAACTGTTTAATGTTAAAGAATAGTCAGTATACCTGTATGCAAATGCTATTTGAAGTTTTGAAGCTTTTTATTTAGGATTGGAAGAAGTCTATAGAGATTCCTCTTTTAAGGTGCTCTATCAAGATTATGTATACTAACAAAAACATAGGGAAAAGTACATGATTGTGCTCTCTTGGAAGATTATAGGTTTCAACACGTCATCCAAGAGAAGATTGTCCTAGCATATGTATGAGGACAAAGATGGTTCATTCTCCCAAGGAAATCTTCAAAGACTTTGAAAATGTCCCATAGTTCATAGAGGGGCTATTGGAGAAACAAAAGAACTTTCTCTTTTCATCTAATTTTTAGCTAGTGTTCTACCTAGGCCGACCTAGGTCCTTAGGTGGCTCAACTTTAAGGAATCCCTTATTCTAAAGTTATGCACTATTGAAGGTACAAGCCAACTTCACCATGAATAATGCAGAGCTCAAATGAAAAATTGGCATTGAAGTACTTGACAATTGGATGCAACAATTGGAGACATTTCTTATCCAATTGCTACACCAATGAAAAGATCACCTTTGTGGCTATAAAAATCGTTCCTCTAATGTTTTTCAAGCGGGAATCACTCAACAACCAGCTCACTCTTTAAAAGATTATACTAAACTTAGTACAAATTTGTAGAAGCTCTACATAAGCAATACCACCTCTCAAGTGCTATAACAACAAATACATAAAATAACTACAAAGACTAGAAACGTATTTTTATACTAACTAGTTTCATTCTTTGTTGGTTGGATTAGATGTGTGTGACACTAAACACAACAATTTCCTCTCATAATTAAGGAATTCTATCAAATAGATCGACAACAAGATGCAATTCATCAACTACACAACATTGGGTTAGGCATGTCATCATGCCTCAAAGATTGTGAGGTTTAAACAAAAGTAAAAGCAAAGTGCACTCATAAGAGACTCCACACAAAAATAAGCCCCTAGAAACATGAAGCTTGCACTCTGACTACACCACACAGTTTATTGTACCAAAGACCACCCCTTTGTAAACAAACACACCTAAAGCATAATAATAAGTCTAAGGGAAGCAAAAACAAGGAAAGAAATAGTGTTATTTGCATGATGTCACTACCCACAACCATAGAAAGTGCAACATGTTCATGGCAATGATTACCCTAATTACACATTGTGTCAAAATAAGAATCAAAAGCTAGAATCTTCTCATGCAACTCTAACCTATTTGAATTTGAGGTTTTAGAAGAATGAGTATGCATGTTCCATACCAAGTTAGTTTTGGGTCAAAGAAAAGCAATTCTCACATAATCATTAACAATGGAAATTTCAAGAACATGGTCAACTAGGCTTGACAATTGCCGCAACCTCAACCATACTCCTTCAAGTAGATAAGGACCTTAAAATGTGCTAGTGTACCAAAGTTAGTATTTGTATTATCTCTTCATGAAGACTGAATCCACCTCTTACATGTATGAGCTGCAAAAACTATACTACAAGCATCAAATGGGGCAACATCCACTTCAACTTCTTGAACAAAATGTCCATTAATATCAAACTATAATTTGGATCGCTTATTAACTTGAATTTCAATTCCTTCCTTCACCCACCTTGATGAGTATCCCCCAACCCAAGCTTGTTTAGTAATTCTTGTGAAATCAGATTTGTTGTTAACTTGAATTTTAATTCCTTGCTTCACCCACCCTAATGAGTATCCTCCAACCTAAGCTTCTTTAGTAATTCTTGTGAAATCGGATTTTCTGTGAACATGAATTGAAGAGAGCATCATGCTTTGTCCTCTTACTTTGAAATTTAAATAGAAGATTTTGGTCAGTTCACCTCTACCTTGGTCCTTTGCTAATTTAGCATACCTACATTTAAATTTAAGTACAACATAATGTTGTGTATACTGGAGCTGCTTCTAGCATCTTTCCCTTCTACTGAGGTGATCATGGCCTTCCGTTTGGTACTGTTATTTGGGGGCAATTTCCAACATTTATGATTGGTGTGCTGACAATGATGCTCACCATCTTTACTACAAATAACTGTGGTAGTTCTCCGACCATTTTATAAACCGTTTTCCCTTACCCTTGGACATGCCTTGATGATTTGAAGCCTCTTTTTGTGCGTCTTTAGCTAGTGAGTTTGAGAACATGCTTTATCAATAGTCTTAAACTATGATGTCTTCCTATGAACTTGACCACCATGCTTCAATTTTGTGTGTCCAATGCCAATTTGATTGCTTACTAAATTTGGTGATGTATTTTTGTATGCCTTTAACTTATTTTTGCCTATATTCTTGCCATTATAAAACCAAGATTTCATTAATTTCTCAAATTCCTCCTACTGAATTAACTGATGGCAATTTCTTCAAACCAAATGATGGGCATAGTATGTTTGACAGGTGCAAAAGAAATCCACCATTCTTCACGTACTTGGACTCTCAATATAGAAGTTAGCATAACTGCCACATATTTAATTGGCACTCTGATTTTATGGTTGGAACAGTATATTTCCTCAATAAAATTATAAAACACCAAGTTGGAGCCACTGTAGTTAGAAATTGTAACTTAAAAGGAATACATTTAATTGCCAGCTCATGGTTGGGGTGTTAGCTTAATGAATATCTTTCTTTGGTGTTTTTGCAGGTGATCCATTTCATGCTATGGCCTTATCTCCAGTCTCGATGTATGGGTTCTACCAGAATAAGTATATCTTGAGAAGTTCAAATGATTCTGTTCTGACGGACAACAGAAGATTTAGAAATACAGTTTTTTATTGCTGGACATGGGTCAGCGATAAACCATGTCCTAAGAGTAAACTTCTTAAATTTCCATTATGTGGTATAAATAAGCTTGTATGCAAACACAGTTATTTTGACCCTGCCACATGTCGAAATGAAAACTTTTCTGGATACAAAAGAAAAGTGGTTGTTTTTGGTGCACAAAAAACAAACGTATGTTCTCAGGTTGACCTTTCTGCAGATCAAGCAAAAATTTGTCTAAGTAGATGGACCGGACAAAGAACATTTCTATTGGTCTTGAAAGCTACCAATAATATAAAAGCGTGGCTAAGTGACGCTAGCTCTAAATACAGCCCCCAATCAACAATGGCAGCATTCTCTTTATTATGGATTCTCTTGTTTAGTCCGCCTTCTTATGCGGATGATGATGGGCCAAAGATCTATGCCTGTTTGTTCAAAGAGTGCAGGTATTACACAATGCTCTAAATATCATTAAAAATAAGTTTTCTCTTTTGGTGTAATAAAAACTTGAGGGCAATATTCCTTATTCTATAATATTTTTATTTCAAAAGTCTCTTTAGGTTATCTTTTGCATGTTGACGTCATTCAGCTGGTCATCTTTTGAAATAAGATGATTCTTAGAACTACTTGCAAATTATATATGTGTAGTTCACTATCAACATGCATAAGAAATGGAAATACTGATAAATGTACTTCAATTCACAAGAGTCACATTTCAATTGTGGCTTTCTTTATATAAGTACTACTTTTACTTGAATGATAAAAAACCACAGGAATGTTCTGGTCATTCATTTTATCTGCTTTATATTAAGGAAAATTAAATGTGATATGCTGTCTATGAAAATTCCACTAAACAGGGGAAGAATACATTGTGCTAGATTGGGTATGACTGATCTGAATAGTGTCCATCATAAGTCAGATTCTTCCTATTCGTTCCCTAAAAATCATTTGCTTTAATGGGCACTGACATTGGCTAAAGAGTAGGCATCCACATTTAACTCTTCATAAACATGATTAGTTTACCAATTCTGTAAGAAAAAGCAAAATCCTCTCATTTTCCTTTAATAAATCACTTAAGATTAGATGTTCAATAGATCATAATGTTGATATGATTAGAAGTGAGTCTTCTAAAATACTAGTAAGAGATCTTATTTTCTCCTGACAATTGCAAGCCTCGATGAAAAGCTATTAAACAGAAGCATACTCTGAGAAATTCAATTATTTTTGAAAATTTTAGTTCCCATCCTTCGATGGGATAGGTTAAATTGCTTTGTCTGCTCATGCTATAGTGGAGCTGCCAAGAGTTGAATCATCAAAGAAGAGGGAAGTTCTCAAGATTTGGGAGTGCATTCTTAAATATTTATTTTCTGGTAGGCTATGAACAGTTCTAAATCAAACATCTTTGCAATAATTTTTCATAATTCAGTATGGTATGTATACACCTGAAAATTACCTTACAAACATCTTGTTTTGTCGAGGCCCCTGGACTCATTAACATCCCAACTAGGGATTGGGCTGGCATGGCTTACACATTCATCAAGAGGTGTATTGTGCGCAATTATTATTTCCTTGGATGCCCTTCCCTTGAGTCTAAGATCAAATTTTCTATGAACCATAATATTACTATGTTTAGGAGTGGGTCTTCTAAAATACTTGCTTCCTCTGCCCTTGTACTGGGATTGTCCATAGCAGAATCATCAAGGAAGAGAGGTCTCAAATTTTGGGAGCCTTGTATTCATAACTATTTTCTATTGAACAGCTCTAAATCAAAATCTGAAATACTTTTCATGATCTGGTATGGTTTGTATACTCTAGAAAATGACTATACTAGCATCTTATTTCAAGAAGTATTGTGGGTGCATTAACCTCCCAAATAGGTATTGGGGTGGGTTGGCTTAAGCGCTTGTTGAGAAGTGTGATGTGGCTTGTTTTTATTTCTTAGATTCCTTTCCCTTTGGTGTATAGACAATAACACCATTATGACTAGGAGCAAGTCTTCTAAAATACTGATAGAGATCCCATTTTCTTGTGACAATTGCAAGCCTAATGAAGAGCTAATAACCAGAAACGTAATTGAAGAGACTGTCAATTCTTTTTTGAGAATTACAATTTGCAAACTTGAGGAGAATTGGTAAAATTACTTCCTCTATGCCTACTGTACTGAGGTTGCTCAGAGCAGAATCATCAAAGTAAAGGTAAGCTCTCAAGATTTGGGAGCTTTGTATTCTTAAATATTTTCTACTGAGTTTGAACAAACATTAGATCAAACTCCTTTGGATTATTTTTTGTGATCTGATATGGTTTGTGTACACCTGAAAATAGCTTTACTATTATCTTGTTTCTAACACTTTTCATGGCAATAACCTCCCAAATAGCGATTGGGGTGGGCAGTCCTATATGCCTTTCTCTTGGTGCCCTCCTTTTGCCTAATATTTGTTTCAGTCTTCTCATTTTGCCATCATTTTGGCCTTTTGGTCCCCTTCTTGTCTCCTTCATTCCATTTGTTTACATCTTTCCAATCCTTCCTTGTCTGTCCAACATTATTGTCCCTGTTAAAAATGATCTGCCTGTCCCCTTATTTGGCCAATACCACCGGCCAGATTGATGAAACAGTGGGCTTGATGATGTGGCTATTTTGGAATTTGGTTTTAGGGTTTCGACCACTATATAAGTTGGTTTCTTTTTTCCATTTCAAAAGTAGAAATTGACAATCTTCACTCGACACATTTTCATCTACCCTTTGGGATTATTAGAGGACTAGGATTATTTTACCAAGGGAAAACAAGTTACATGCAAGAACCGTTGAAGGTTTGAGTATAGGAGATTCACCTCTAGTATATACCAAGTCTCTAGAGTTCTTATCCGTGATCTACTAGGGTTTCTTTTGTACATCTCAGCATCACCTACAACCCTCTCTTTACAAGTGCTCAATCCAAGGAGGAGGTTGATGTTCCTACAAGCTGATTCTAGATAAGCATCTCTCTATCTCACCCATTTCATTTATGCAGGTCAGATTTCCCATCATATGCTTGTTAATTTAGTATTGCATGTTATTTATTTTATTGCCACATTATCCTACATTTACCCCAAGGCTTAATCATCTCTTAACTTATCGCCTTACATTTACACCTTAGCTTTCTTGTCAATTTTGTTATCCTTTAACTTGTTGACCAATACATTGCCCACACTAGTATACTCTAGAGATTGTCATTGTTTGTGTCCACTAAGAGATGCTGTCTACCTTTCCCTATATAGAAGTTGATATTATTAAAAAACTCATCTTAGAGTATACATAGTCAACCTTCAAACACAAGTTTGCTTTTACAATTGAACAAAAGTTGCTCACGAGTCAATCTCTTTATGGGGTTCCAAATCCTACACAAGTTCCATCCTATAATTTTTAAGGACTTCTCCATTGCATCTAATCCAAAGTATTCAGCAAGGAGGAATGAGTAAGATCTTCTCTTGAATAACTGTGCATGAGCATGTTCAACCACAGCTTTCAATGGAGTTGTCTTCTAGGGAGCTAACTAGTGACTCTGCTATATTTACAATAACGCTAGTTCTCATCCAAATTTCCTTAACCTTCTTAACTTTAAGGAAAATTTGATTGAAAGGCTCTTCCACATTCTTGCAAAAGGGACAAACAAATGGCCCTACAAAACTTATTTTCAGTATATTGTCCCCAATCATGGCACACCCATGCATATTGGTTGCATAATCTATAGTTCGGAATAGCCAATAGTAAACAAGATATATATTTTTAAAAATCTTGGCCGACTCAACCTTGACAATTGTACTATCTTTATTCCAAGCCACCAAATCAGATCCTTTTGTTAGAGTAAAAAGGTATTTTCTTAATTAATTAGGTCCCTTTTCACACTAGCATACTTAAATTTACTTAGGTCATGTGTTTTTTTACCTCAAGTCATAGGATGACACGTCATGATCTAATTTTATCCTCATCTAGAGTGTCATCTAGGGCTACTTTTTGCTTTTTTCTTATTATAAGGATTCATTATTAGATAATCCATTCAATGCATATCCATAATGATTCATGTTTTTTTGGATCAATAGTCTCTTTGGCTTCCATAGCAATTCTATTGTTTTTTCTCTCTTTTTGTGGCAGCTGTTTAATTGTAGATGAACCTTGGGAGCTGTAGGGTTGAGGATTCAACTCCAACACTAAATGAATTTTCCCATGTAGGAGTTTTCTTTCAAGAAAAGAAATACTATTAACGAGGAACTTTTCATGAAGTTTTGCCATAAAAAATATGCTATTAATAATAGATTTGCTTAGGATAATTTGTCCTATAACACATTCCTTGTACTTGTGTACATAGATAGAAACAAAAGGATTTTTATTCATGTGGTTGGCATGCAATTACCGAAACATTAATTGGGTAAATATGCATAAGCATTCCTCTAGAGCCCTCACAATGGGGACTAGATTATAGCCATCATCAAGCCTATCATGTCAATCCTCAATATTCATTTGATATTCATCATTGGAATTCTATTATAAATGAAGCTAATTAATTTCATGTTTATATTCAACTCTTCCATATCCATCCTACTTGTGTAAATAATGCAAAGGGGCAACCAAAGATCCTTGCAAGGAAAGTTTAATATAGTCACAATTTGTTGGGAGATAATCAAGCCACAAGGTTAAATTTAGGTCACCAACATTCTCTCCAAAGGAATATAAATGAAATCTCAGCACATTATAAGATAATGATAAGATCCCATTCATCATCAGCTTGATAATGAAGCATATTTGTAGGCTTGAGTTTGAAAATGGCAAGTATGTTATTAAGGAAAAGTTCAACAAACTTCCTATATTTTGGCCATGAATAGATTGTTTGAAGCCTCAATTTGTTACTCCCCAATTATTATATTTTCATCATATGTTATGCAGGGTTATGAAGTAGCCAACCTATTGGTGTAATTATATATTGCACCTTATATTTAATTTTTCTTAGGTAATTTATTTATTTACTTAGTAAATTAAGAAAAATGAGTCAATTGTCAAACTTTTCGATTGATGGAAGTTTTGTGCCACCACTACCTCATTCACTTCTTGATTGACAATAGTTACATGCCACCACTCCCTTGTTAAGCTGACTTCACTCGACACCACTGCTTCTACATGTTGAGTCTATCCACCAAATCATTGTAGCTAACTCAACTCCTCTAGGACACTTGTCATCCTAACTTGTGCATTCCAAAGTCTATATATTTTAGTCATTTCCTTTTATTTAATCATGATTGCAGATATTGAAATTTTGTCATTCCCTTTTGTATGAAATTGAATTCATGTCATGTTTCTATTCCTAAGGTAGATTTAATTGTTGCAAGCTTATTCGTCATTAAGTCTTACATGGTATGAGACCAAGGAAGTTTAGGTGACATTTAATTCAAATTGAGCTATTGTTTTAGTTTTCTTGTACCTAGGGTTTATAGTCTTGCTAATTGAGTGATTTTTGATCACTTATTATAGAAGGCCTCTAGGAGAAAAAACAAATTGTCACATTACATTCGAAAGTTCCAAAATAGCTAGGTTAGGTTTTCATTTCTTCTCCATCAAATACTATGGATTCACCTGTAACGTTTGATTTTGCATTTTGTAGGTTGCATTATTTTCAAGATATCTTTGAAAAAAGGACCTCCCCATTGCATTTAGAGGGGGTGAAAAGTTACAAGTCAATTATCTATTTGCAAATTTTCATGAGCAATGAAAAAAACTGACTACAAGTACACCACCTAAAAATGCACTATACAATTCTATACACTCTATGTAGTGTGTCATCTTTACGCAAGCAAATCAAGGTCATCATCATTCTCTATCCACATGTGCGAAGGTATTGAGTTTTGTACATAGTACAAATTAAATCAGCTTGATATTCAAATTTGTCCCTATTGTATATGTTGTACAATCAATGGTACTTGAGCAAGTGTGCTTTGTGTTTCATGCCTGTTAATAACATCAGCCAACTTCTATCCAAATGTCATATAACACACAAAGCATTGTATCGTCCAGCTATCCATTTCCTAATTTTTATCATAGGAAAAAAAAAAGAAAACAAAAATTAGCCCAAGCATGCATACAAGCAAGGATATATTACTTGGGCATAGGTCTAATGTAGGTAGGTCTAATAAATATTCTTTGCATATTTTCATTTTACAAAAGATTTCGTCAAAAAAAAAGAAATAAAAAAGATTGTTTCAAAAGGCTATGTGCTAGCTATAAGCAAGGGGTACATGGGTAACCACAAGGGTACCAATCCTTGTCACGACCTCAAATGGAAATGTCACTATTTAACCACTCAAGGCAGAGAATCCCCACCAAACACCTTTTCCAATTGATAGGAAAACTTTGAAAATTCATATCTTAGTCATACAAAAGTATTTTTTAGTGCCATTTTTTCCTTCGTACCTATTTTGTCACCAACTACACATTGGTGCAAACAATTTTTGCTAGTCACACTCAATTTTTTTAGAAAATCATTTTTTTTAGAAACTTTTCCGCACAATGCTAGTTTTTTTTAACTTCTAGACCTCATAACTTTGACAAACAGACTTGAATTTGAGTCCTTTTCTTGAAAGTGGGGGATTTTCTAAGCTCAATGCATCGGTGCTCGCTATTTGTTCTTATTTTGATATTTGATTGTACCTTCAGTTTTTGGTTCCACATTGACATTGTAAAACTCTCATACATTATAATCAACTTTGTACTTGCACTATTTATAAACTGCTAGACATTGCAACTTGCTAAGAGTGTCTTAATTAAATTTTTTTGAGGGGGTGTTAAAAACACACTCAATTATAAAGTGTCATTTCATATACATGTCTTTAGGGCTTACAAATGGGATCAACAAACTAATATAAAGTTCCAAATTTGATGGGTGGTTATCTATCTAAGTCAATAATTGGTATTTCAATTCATTCTTTTCATCTTAAATAGACAAACTATAAGTCCTAACAAGATGGAATCCTAAAGCATTGCAAATGGATTCACCTCTTACCCCATCTCTATGGACTTGTTCCTAATGTTGGTACTTATTGGTGAATACATATATGAGCTAACAAGAAGATCATGTCCTGGGATTGATTGCTTCTAGAGGTAATCTCACACATTGAATGCCCCTGCACTCTTTGAACCAAAATTTGGCAAATGTATGGAGATGCTGACCTCCATTCTTAGAATATCCTACTACGGAATGTCTTGTACTCAATAATTTTGAGAATCCTCCATATGGAAATGATACAAATGAGGAGCTTGTTTATTGGGAAGACCTTGAATGTTGTGATGACAAAGACTTCTCCTAATGCTCCTTTTCTTCCTACACCTCTAGCACTGACAAATTCGACAACTATTCATACTCAAGCATCTAAAGTGGACACATTGTGGGATGGGGAATCTAGTCACATGACATACATTGAGATTCCACATCTAACCGCTGACTCAATCGAGTTTAGTATTGTTTCACTAAGGGCTTCCAATGATTCTCTTCAACAAGTTCACACTTGTATTCTTGATCATCAAGATGTCTACTTATCTGATATACATCTTTTGTTTGTAGAATACCATAATTAGGATCTTGACAATACCTTTGAGAACATTTGTCTTCTTTCTTATGATAGCTCACATGAAGTTGCATCTCCTATTCTAGATGTTTCAAGGGTATGTTCACCATGATGATTATGCATTCACCGGTTCAGCTTGACACTTTTGCCAGGCAGCATATTCATCTGTCATAAAAAAAAGTGGGTACTAGCACATATTCAAATTTTGAAAAACACAATAGTTTTTTGTTCCTAATTCACTTTTATTCTTTTTGGATCACACAATCTCTGTTCTCTTGTATCACACCTTTGCTTATGCTCTGCAATTCTTAACTCCAATTCTAGATGACTTTTCAGCTACCCTCTACGACTCTTTTAACCAAAACAGACTGAAAAGCCGGCACTGAAAGCTTCAAATCAGAAACCAGCTTATCTGCTGGTCTATCAATTGCTCTAACTTCCAATCTGGTAATTGGTTTTAATTTCCATCTTAGTTGAGATGGGTTTGATCACGAGCAAACATTTTATTGATGTTCTAATGACAAGTTATGATGAGTCTGGTCGTTGTTAGTGATGAGTTTGGTCATTGGTTATAACTTATACCCACCTCGTTTCTGCTGTTCTGAGACAGTTTCCATTATGACTGAATTTATCGTGGTTGCATAAGGACCAGTCCAGTTTGCCATGAACCCGTCATGAAGACCTGTTTTATGGCCCTCCTACATTTCCCCAAGTCTTTTACACTATGTCTCTGCTTGATCCAAGCACCCATACAAATTGGGATACTCTTTTACAAGTCAAGAAATAATCAAATTACATGACAAGGAATTGGGATGGTGCTGATAGATTAGTAACAATAAACTTATAGGAAAGAACATGTGCAAAGCACTTTATTTGTTGGGGGGCCCATGCAATCTCTAATTAACCAAATGAAGTACAATGGGACATTTTTAAATGCAACCAGATGTGTATGTTTAGCAGCTCTTCCCTTTGTTTAACGAATTGCATTCACAAACCTTTTTAACTTGGCCAATTTTTTTATATACGATTTTATGTGTTCACTAATCTTCTTCTAGTTGTAACTCTCTGTTTTTTTTCTCAAAAGAAGCTTTTTATGGTGAGTATTGATCATTCCACCAGTAATTCCAATCAGAGCTGCCTTAATGGATTGAGAACGAGGTTGAGATTCTGTACATCCCTTAAAAGATGAGTGGGATTCTCAAGGTGAAATACTTTTAGCTAGAAAGCAATTGTACAAGCCTTCAGTTTGCAGTTATCTCAAGCTACAGAGAAGGCCAATGGGCTTACGGTCAGACATACCACTCCTATGAATTGCAATAGAATGATAAGGAAAATGATTAACCAATATTTTCCTCGGTTGGGCAGCATGGCCAAATCTAGTTTAGCATGAGGCATATCGTGTTTCTGTTTAAAATTAGACCATAAAATTAGTAACTGATAAAAAAAAATTCTCCCTTCACTACTTTTCTGCATCATACAATAGGAGTTATGGCTTTATAATTTGCCATAGATATTTTCCTCCTATTTCACAGGGAGCACATCCTCTTCATTATTGAGGATTCTAGTTCTACCATGCTGTAATTGCCATGTAAGAGCCATGTTGCTTTTGGGCATCATTTCTAAAGAAATGTACATATCCATGCTCAATGTTGCAGCAATTGACCAAATTTCTCTTTCGAATGGAATTTGTGAAAATATTTTCTGGTCCTCTTTGTGGTCATATTTCTGTGCCTACTTTTGCATGTCTTTTCTCCACGTAAAGAATGAAAATAAATTTATATTTGGCCTTGGACCACCATAATGGCTGGAGCTGTGTACCCCAAAACTTGTAATGAGATATGACCAATCACTGTAAATATTTTCCCTTTTTACTGAACATTTTACATGCACATGCAGGTAGTCAATTATAAAATTGCAATATGTGAATCAAGTTTTTTCTTTCGTTCCAAAAGCAGTTTCCCAGCTCCACATCCTTAGGTTCCTTTTATTCTTGTGATTTTAAATATTGATTATGTCCTTTTGTAGAGAGGAATTGGTACGCTGCATTGCAGATCCAGCATGTGCAGCAAATGTTGCTTGCATCGAAATGTGTAATAATCGTCCTGATGAGACAGCATGTCAGGTCTCTCTCTCTCTCCTCCCCACCTCCTATTTTTGTCCACCTTAAACATGTAACAGAGATTGAAGTT
This sequence comes from Sequoia sempervirens, assembly GCA_007258455.2. Taxonomy (NCBI): domain Eukaryota; kingdom Viridiplantae; phylum Streptophyta; class Pinopsida; order Cupressales; family Cupressaceae; genus Sequoia; species Sequoia sempervirens. Next base: position 16,211 of record VDFB02121167.1, read on the forward strand.
TATTAACCGACATTATGCCTGCACAATGTTCCATTTCTTCTTGCATTGTTGGTATGACTTAGAATTGGAGTACTAATTTCAAGCATTGAAACCTGTTTCCAGATCAAATGTGGAGATCTGTTTGAAAATGATGCTGTAGAACACTTTAATCAATGTGCATTGTCACGAAAGAAATGTGTACCCAGGAAAAAAGGTGAAGGGGTATCCCCTGTTCCAGATCCTTCTGCTCTTGTTAAAGAGTTCAACGTTGCTGACTTCAGAGGAAAGTGGTACATAAGTGGAGGCTTGAATCCAATATTTGATACCTATGATTGCCAAGTGCATGAATTTTATCCTACATCAAGGAATCTTACAGGAAAGTTGTCATGGAGAATATCAACCCCTGGTGGAGGTTTCTTCACTCGTCATGCTATTCAGCGATTTGTGCAAGATTCTTCTCAACCTGCGATTCTCTACAATCATGATAACGAGTATCTTCATTACCAGGATGACTGGTATCTTACTTTATCCTATACAAGTACAAAAATGCTTCACAAAAATTTCATTCCAATTAGTATCTGATACCAGTAAAAATATATTTTATTGATTTTATTCGGTTAGTTGGCTCTTATTTGCAAATGTGATCATGGAAAGCAAAACATAATGCAATATTTTTCCTGATCAATTGTTTTAATGGGTAACATTTTCTTTATGGTGAGATTTCTGGATTTTGACAGTGTAACAATTTTTACATCAAGTTTCGGACCATATTCCATGAGTCATCATCAGGATTAGAGAGCTAGAGAAGCGAATGATGGATCATGGAGTATGATTGAAGACATTGATGTAAAAATTATTACACTATCAAAATCCAGAAGCCTCACTATATTGATAATCATGAACTGTGAAAATTTCATGTTGTGATAAAAATTACTAGACAGTCAAAATCCAGAAATCTCACTATATAGATATCATGAACTGTGAAAATTTCATGTTTTTTTTAAATAAAAGAGGGTAAAAACTTTATTGAATCATAACAGCATTACAAAGTCCAAAGAAGGAAGCCACAAGGGGCCAAAACAACAAGAATTAATTCACACCCAAGAAGCACCTCATATCCTCAGCAACCCACTCCTCAAGAACAGGGGCCATATCAACAGGGAGATTGCTCCAATCATCCACAGACCAAAAATCAGTCTTTTCCGACGCCCATCTAGCCAGCCCATCAGCCACCCTATTCCACTCCCGTGGAATATGACGGAAAACAATGGACTCCAAGGTAGAGCACAGAGAAATAATCTGTTTGACAACCACAGCTAGCTGCCAATTCACATCCTCCAAATTTTGATTATTCAACATATCAATAACCACCTGAGAATCAGCTTCACAAACAATCCGCCGCCATCCAAGGGAAACCGCACGCTCAACCGCCAAGAGAATAGCGCTAGCCTCCATAAGATTATTAGTTTGCAAACCACGATACATAGAAAAGAAGAAAACCACCACTCCAAGGCTATCTCTACCAATACCACCAACCCCAGCATGCCCAGGGTTACCTCTAGAAGACCCATCAGTATTAATTTTCAACTCCCCTAGAGCAGGTGGGCACCAAAAGCCCTCACGAGAAACCCTCTCACGCCCACGCCTACGATGCACTTTACTCATAATACACTTCCCCCCTGTGGCAAGACCCAGGGAATTTACAACACCCAAGTCCCCAGGAGCAATCGGCACAGACAAGTCACACTTTGCAGTCAAAGTCTCCAGCAAAGCCCCAAGAATTCGCCTCCAAAGTTGCCCCACGAGCAATTTTTTATCCAAGAATATTCTTCTGTTACGTTCCAACCAGATTTGCCAAACAATCAAACTAGGACCAATGCTCCAAGCAATTTTAAGAAAAGAGGTTGTAGCAGGAGAAGAACCCTGTCTCTTCCAAAAATCCTCCAAAGAAGAGACATGGCAACACGGTAAGCTCCAAAGATTCCACCAGTGATGCCAGATAGTCTTAACAAAAGAGCACTGAAAAAATAGATGTGATAAGCATTCATCATGCTGACCACATAGAATGCACATGGAGGGGCCCTGGAACCCACGTTTGCAAAGATTATCCCAAGTAAGACACTTACCTTGAACCACGAGCCAAGAGAAAAAATTACACTTAGGCCAAGCAAATTTATTCCAAGCATGCTTCCACCAAGAAACCTGGGAGCTTCCAAAGACCTGTTTATCCAAAACCTGATAACCAGAGGCAACCGAAAATTTTCCTTTCAAGTCAGGTCCCCAAGCAAGCACATCAGCCCCTTGGAGAGAATTGCAGACACGACTCGATAAAATCTTAGCAAGCTCTTGACGATCCTCCACTGCACCACCAGGAGGCCAATCCAAGGGGCTCTTCCACCTAGACACAGAAATTTGACCCAAAGATTGTTGAGATTTAAAATCTGCCACATGATCCAACCCGCCTCCACAAAAATCTGGCACAAATCTTGGAGATGGGGATGAGATGACACAATGGGTGGGTATCCATCCCAAGAATCATACCAGAAAAGAGCATCTCGACCCCCATTACAAATCCAAAAAAGTCCCTGTTTAACCAACTTGGCACCACGTTTAAGGGTACTCCAGATCACAGAGCCTTTCCCCTCCATACTAAACCTTGATACCTCCCTACTTTCTACTGCCCCCAAATATTTGAAGGTCAGAATTTTAGCCCAGCACATATGCTGTTGAGAGCACCAGCGCCAATACAACTTAGCAGCCAAGGCCTGCCCATTCAAATCAGCCCGCCGTAAACCAAGACCCCCCTCTTGCTTTGGCCTACAAACAACATCCCACTTCACAAGACTCCATTTTCTATGAAGAAGATTACCAGCCCACAGAAACTGACGAGACAATTTCTCGAAATCTCTAATAAAACTTGAAGGAGCAGAAAGAACAAAGCATTTATAAATAGGAAGAGCCTGGACCACCGACTTTAAAAGAGTCACTCTACCTGCTGAAGAAAGCCACCTGCAAGTCCAATGACTGACCAATCCTCGAAACTTATCAAGAGTCTCTTGCCAAAACCTTTTGGGGAGAGAGCGAACAGCAAGAGGGATTCCAAGATAGGAAAAAGGAAGCGAACCAATCTGAAACCGAAGGATACCAGCAATTCTCCTTTGAATACCTTTAGGAGTGTGGAAGAAATATATGAAGGACTTCCCCTCATTTATGCGCTGCCCAGAAGCCGCCAAGTAACTATCCAAGACACTGCACCAATTGAGAGCCTCCTCAACCTTAGCCCTGCCCATCAAAGCAGTATCATCTACAAATTGCAGATGAGACTGAGGGGGAATACCATCTCCCCAACTCCATCCCTGAAGCAAGCCACTAGCAACCTGAGCACGAATGAGTCTTCCCAGGCCTTCCGCAAGGAGGATGAATAAGTAAGGAGATAGGGGATCTCCTTGCCTAAGGCCTCTAGAAGCACCAAACAAACAAGTGGGCTCACCATTGACAAGCACCGAAAAGGAGGAGGAAGTGACACAACTCCTAACCCATTCAATCCAACCCTCAGCAAAGCCAAAAGCTCCAAGGATTTTAAATAGAAAACTCCATTTAACACGATCATAAGCTTTATCCATGTCTAACTTGATAAACATAGATTTATCTTTTGAGGATTCCATAGAGTGGATGGCCTCAGCAGCAATAGCTACCCCATCCATGATCTGTCTTCCAGCAACAAAACCCCCCTGCTCTTCAGAAATTAAGTCATCAAGCCAAGGCTTCAGCCTTTCTGCGATCAACTTAGTAATAATTTTATACACAACATTACATAGAGCTATAGGCCTAAACAAATCCAAGGAGTTAGCTCCCACCTTCTTAGGAATAAGAGCTAAAAATGTAGCATTTAGGGACTTCAACATTTGTTTATGCATAAAGGATTCTTGGACAACCTCTAAAAGGTCCAATTTAACCACTTCCCAGAACTCCTGAAAAAATTCAATGGGGAATCCATCAGGCCCAGGAGCTTTACCTTTCTTCATCTGGAATACAACCTTCTCAAGCTCCGACAAGGTAATAGGAGCAAGCAATGAGTCATTCATTTCATTAGTCACCAGCTTCGGGATACAATCTAAAATTTTAGCTTCATCCTCCTCCGCAGGAGGCGAATCCTCAGAGAAAAGGGTAGAGAAATATCGAATGCATTCAGCTGAAATAGAGGCTGAAGAGGACAAAGATTCCCCATTAGGCAACAGAATAGAAGAAATAGCATTACCTTGTCTCCGATCCTTAACTGAGTTATGGAAGAAAGCAGTGTTTCGATCCCCAGCCTGGAGCCATTCAATACGAGACTTTTGTTTCCAAAAAATCTCTTCTCTTAACTCCCATTCCTCAAGCTCTTTTGTTGCAGCAACCTCTAATAAACTCAGCTCCTCTGAGAGGCCTTGATCTCGAATTTGTCTGGTAATTAGGTCTAGATTATCTCGCGCCTTTTGCTTTTCCTGAAATAAGTTACCAAAATGCTGCCTATTCCATCTTTTCAATCTGTATTTAACATACTGGAGCCTCTTTGAGAAAGAGTACATGGCAGTGCCATATGCTGGCTTCCCCTGATCCCACCAACTAGGGAGCAAAACATGAAGAGATTCATCCCTAAGCCACATGAGTTGGAACTTAAAGGTCTGTCTAGCACACCGTTGAGGCACATCAACCACTAGCTTAATAGGCCAATGATCAGAACCACGACCATCCAAAATTTCAGAGCTTATCAACCACCTGTCCCCCACCCAAAAACTAGACACCAAAAATCTATCAAGTCTTTCAGAAATAGAGGCATCGCCAATTCTCCTATTATTCCAAGTAAAAAGACCATTGCCAGGTTTGATATCCACAAGATTCAAAGCAGAGATATTGTCCTGGAGCAATAATGCAGAAGCCTCCAACCTTGCAATACCACCTCGTTTTTCTGCAAGCTCCGTGATAGCATTAAAATCGCCTCCAATAATCCAAGGATGGTAGGGAAATAAGCTGCGAACTAAACGAATGTTGGACCACAAAAGTTGCTTTCCTTGCAACTCCACAGGCGCATACACATTGGAGAAGAGAGAAATTTCCCCTGACATAAAACAAGAGGCCACCATGGAAAGGGAGGACCTGAAAGACACCCACCAAAGGGGGCAAATCTTACGCGGGTTCCATAAACATGCCACCCCGCCAGAAGACCCTTGAGCACCAATGCATTGGCATCCACCATTCCCCCATAACTTAGGAACTAGATCCATCATACCCTCCACAGAGAGCTTAGTCTCCTGCAAAAAAAGAACATCAGGCGAATGACACCTAATCAAATCCTGAATAGCTTTTTGTCTAGGGCCACTGTTCAAGCCCCTAACATTCCAAGAGAGAACTATCATTTCGAGGGGCATGAAAAATGCGAATCCAGAGTCTTGACTGACCCTGACTCCACCAAAGTCTCCCCTATCATCTTAATCTTTTCCTCATCCTTCTTCCTTCCCAGCTTAGAAATTTTCTCCGGCCCCCCCTTCTTGAGAACTTTTTGCAGAACACCCAACTGAGAGGACGCCTTAATATTCTTCTTGCCCACCTCTGGACCAACTTTTTGCAAGAGGTGAACCTTATCTACACTATCTTTCACTACCTCAGCACTACCACCCAACTCAACCTGAACCTCCATTTGACGATCTGTCCCTAGAGCCGAAGTCCCATCAGTAAGCGGAGCCATAATCCCCTCTGAGTTGAGCAAAACCTGACTAGAATCTTTCCCAACCTCATCTAAGCATGGCACTCCCATACCCCCCTCCTGTTGGGGAGTAAGCATTGCCTCAACTAAAGGGCCATGCTGATCAATATCCAGAGTCCCATGATCTAGATCCAAAAATCCTGGGTTCACCTCCTGTTGACTAAGATCCTCTAGCACCTCAAACCTGTTGAAGGTGTCCTCCTCCTGCCTGTCCTTCAAAGTCCTTTTATGACCTTTATTTCTGTTTCGGCCTCTAACGGGAATAAATCCATCTTCCCTACCACCAGAACCCTGAATGGGGGCCTTGCCCTTATCCACCCTAGGTGGATTAGCTGAAGGTTGAGAAGAATGAGCCTCCAAAGGCTTGGCCTTTGGACATCTGCGCAAGAGGTGACCATACTCATGACAGAAACGACAACGGAAGGGAAGTGTTTCATAATCCAGCTGTTGCACCCATGAATAATCTCCTGCACTCACTTCTAACGAGTCTGGCAATGGCTTACTTAAATCAATTTCTACACAAAACCGGCAAAAGTCATTACCTTTTTGAATTGTGTTTGCTGAGAAGAACCCACAGGTTTCCCCAGCTTCGAGGCTAATAGGCACAACACATCCTCTCGCCAGCATTCCACAGGGAGCCTTGGAAGACGGACCCAAACCGGAACCCGATTCGGAAGTTCCTCTGCCGGGTTGAAGCCAGCATGCCATGGCTTAATAAATAAGCCCACCTGGTTATAAAAATACGGGCCCCCTTCAAAAATCCTATTCCGATCAGCCAAACAATCAAAAGTAACCATGAAGTAGTTATTTGCCAGGAGGCGGATCTCCATCTCTCCCTCAGGCATCCATGTCTTTTGAGCCCACATCTCCAAGAATTGCAAAGAAATTTTCAAACCTAAGAATTTGCAATAAAGAGAATGTCGTGCATAATAATCAATGTCTTCAGCCAACATCTCCATTGGAATGACTACGCTCGGCCTCTCTTTACACCGTTCGAGGCACCCATTAATCTTCGGAATTCTAGGCCCCCCTACCGAGCCCATCTCGACTTTCTTAGGTTCCACCGAGAAAAGATTATTATCAAAAATCTTCGAACCCTGTGGAGAGGGTTTCGATCCAAAAGCAGAACGAAAGTCCATATTGGGACAAACCCTAGAAGATTCTCCAGTATCCATCAAAGAGCACACAACGCAAGATGAGCAAGCAAGGCCCAAATAAAACCAAGAGCCCTTCGAAGAAGGCACACTCCACTGGACACCAAGGTCGCAACCCCCCAACCCCAGAATACACACCTGCTGCAAAAGAAAAGAGCCTCCCCCCAAATAGCGTAAAAAAACCCACCCCCAAGAAGCTTCAGAGAAGAAGAGAACAGATCCGACCCCCAACTACACATGCAACCACCAAAAGACCACATGCAGGCCGAGCCTAGATGGCTGCGGCCTCATGCAGCGCTTGCAGAGCCATCATCACCCGCAGCTAAAATTCGTGAAAATTTCATGTTGTGAACATTTTCCTTCGTAATTTTTTTTATGAAATAATAAATACCCAAAAACTTTTTTGATAGATCGATGAAAACTTTAACCAAGTACTATCACATTTCATTGTAGACCTTACCATAGATACATGCATGCCTGGTAATAGGTGTTGCCTCGAGTTCAGACCAACCACTAAATGACATGCCGATGATGTTGCAATCTCTATCACTTGCTTCTCATTTTTGCGTTGAACAGAGGCAGAGCAAGCAATTATCTCCTTTTTTTGCAGGGGAATAAGGGTAAGGTCCCATGGAGGGGGGCTTCCTAAAAAAATTTAGTGGGTGCTGCTGAAGTTTTTTAGGAATATTTTAAAGCTGGTGGTCCCATGAATTCAATTTTTGCAATTCAGTTAAAAGTTTGAGCTCCAAAATTTAAGAAACCAACTGGAGTACTTTGATAAAAATTAATTAATAAATAAAAATTGTCTATTTTTTTCTTTTTAAGGAATTTAAAATTTTAAGTGATAGAGAAGTGGCAAAAAAAATTCCTAAGCTGTAGGGGCAATTTCTAGCCCCACCTCAATTTCACCAGCTGAAAATTGCAGTCCTAAAAGATAGGGGTTGCTACTTTTGAGGAAATATTCCAATTAATTGTGTAGCTTTTTTCTTTTTTTTTGCTTCATACGGCTTGATCCATGAAAATAGAAGCCCAAGCCCCCCCGCATAAATAAATCACAGTTGCATAAAGTATCTAGGTTAATTAAATAAGGTTGTGGTCCCATGGAGGTGCTTCCAAAATATTTTAGGAGCATCTTAAAGTAGGTGTAGCTGAAATTTTTTAGGAGCATTTTAAAGTAGGTGGTCTTATAAATTTTGTTGTATTGTTAAAGTTAAAATAATTTAATTTAAAAAAAAAAGGAAATTAATGATTTAACAAGAAATTTTCCCTTCAAAAATTATCCCTAAATTTATTGGGTTAAATCTAAATTTAGTAGTAAATTTTTTTGAACTAGTGGAAGAAATTTTCAATCTCACTTGAAACATACCTTCTTAATTTTGGAAACTAGAAAGTAAGGGCTTCTATTTACCTAGAAAAGATTTTAATCTAATTTTATAGCAAAAAAATAGTGTCTCCTAAGACCCCCTGCTCCATAAAAATTGATTTTGAAGTCCCTTAATGGGATTGTATCTTAAACAATAAATTTAAATTTAAGTTAGGATTGAAATAATAAATACATGATTAATTATATAATTTAAATAAATAAATCATAGTGTTTAGCAAGATCTTTTATGGTAGAACATGTTGTTGAAGATGTTAAGATTTCTCGCCAATGCGTTAGAATTTTAGGTTTTGGTCAAACGAATGTATTAAAATCAATAAAATGATTACTCTATGTTGTGGTCAATATTCGCATCTACAAAATCGATCTTTGCACTTGTGAAATTGATAGGACACATAGAACTAAACCTAGACCCACAAAAATGGATTGACTAAAATCTAATAACTAGAATTTTCTTGCCTTGCCTTGTTGTACCTATTTTTGAAGTGGGGCAATGTCTACAAACACCATTTGGAAACCTAGTAAAGGAGGGTTGTGTTCTCTTTAAATGTGCACATATGTGGACTAGTTCAATGTTGATGAATCAAGATTGAAGACAACAAGCAAGTGTGTAATATTATTATGATAGCAAGTTAATGATGCAATTAAGATACTCTATGGTCCTACTATGATGCTCTCATGTAAATTCTCTTCTAATGATTTATCTTTCTTAAGTCATTTGCAAATGAATAAGGAATGTCCTTAAATACAATAACATAGCACACAAATCCCCACTTGTATATTTGATCTAGGGTGGAAAATTAGAGATTTAAGGATCAATATTGATTTACAAGGATTAGTAATGATGAGAACATGATAAGATAAGGTCATGAGAAATTTTTTATGCAAGAATATGCCACTTGTTACACATGTTATTATGTAAAGGACACTCTAATTGAAGTGGACCTAAAACATAAGGGAAAAGGGCATTGGTATACAATTTTCACCATTGCACTCTCATAAAGTTGTTTAAGTAGTAGTTTTATCTCCAAATGAAAAGTAGGGTATGTAGTTGCTTTCAACACACAATGTGAAAACACTAGCTCATTGCTAATGATGTTATTTTCCTTTATGCAAGTTTCTTGTAAAATTTGAGACTATTGGTTTATTGGAATCGATTCTATGACTAAAAAATTATTATATCATATCATATACATTTTTCACAAACTCAAATCCATCCCTCATTCAATGGACCCTAGGGACTTGTGCTTATGTTATAAAATTCTATAATCTTAAAGTGTGTTAGACTTGTCCATCTAAGATTAACTTGAGGTGTTTGTGTTCATGAGATCATTTGCTTATGTTGTGCTTTCCTTCTTGATCTTATCTTTAATTCCATTGCCTATATTTAATACAAAATAAATAATTGAAATAAAATGGATTAATTCATTATTTCTTACTTCATATGGATTAGTAGTTGTGCCAACGTCATGTACAATAAATTTGACAAGGATGTACCTAGTATTTATCACAATATTGCTAGTAAATACAACCTACCTCAAATTTAGTAGTAGAGCTTGTAACTTGGTCTTGTGAATACATAATCAACTTCTTATTGTCTTTCTTTAAGACTTTAGATATTATAAATTATTGTGTAATCTTGTAAAAGTATAAAATATTCTTTTTTGACTAAATATGATATGAGAATATCATATAAAAGGGAAGGTTATGCAAACAATTTTTATTATGAAGAGAAATAACAATTATATGATAGATATTTATCAAAATATCATCATAACTATCTCCCTAGTATCAAATTGAAGATATTGTAATTTAATCTATAAATTATCTACTAATTTTTTTTGTTTCCATTATGTTCTTAACATTTTAAATTGTTACTTATATTTGTATAAAATGTTTTGCAGGTATATAATTTCATCCAATATAGAAAATAAACAAAATGATTATATCTTCATTTATTATCAAGGTAAAAATGATGCTTGGGAAGGCTATGCAGGTGCTATTGTTTATACACGAACCCCAACCTTTTCTTCGAGTATTATTCCCAAGTTAGAAAAAGCTGCTCAAAGAGTAGGACTAGACTTCAAAAAGTTCAAGAGAACTGATAATACATGTGGCCCTAAACTCCCCTTATTAGCCAGAATAGAGAAAAAGGTTAAGGAGGGTGGGAAAGCATTTGCAAAGGAAGTAGAAGAATTAGAAAAGGATGTTAAAATTATTGGAAAGTCATAAATGAGTTTATTTTAGAGAATTAGAAAGTGAATAGAGGAATTTGAGAGGGTATGCAAAATTTCTAAAATAATTGAACAAAGAAATGAGGTGTCCTACCATGACCCACCTATTTTATTGAGCCATGTGGACCCACATGATGAATGACTTGTCCATGTTGACCTACATGATGAATGACCTTCTTGGTCAATTGTGTGGGAATTGGTACAAGTGTTGGTTGATATAAATTATAGACATTAGCACATTGAGAGACACTATGATTTGTATATTATGGTGAGGCTTTATTTTATTATTCCAATTGATGGATAAATCTTATTTATGCTAAATTATGTATTATATTAGGATTTCATGTATTGCTAATGCTTATTTGTGCTCAAGTGTTATTTGGTGCTAAGTTGTGCTTGTCATTTTGTATTATTGCTTGATATGTTGTGTTGGTTGATTGAAATATTGAATGTCTTGCAAATCCTAAACCACAATTATAGAGGTATTGGATCAATTGGGATTCTCCTAGTGTGGAATCTTAATTTTCATTTTTGCATTTATTTTCTCTTTATCCCTTCATTGTATGTAATTTATTCATTGATGGTAGAGGATCCATATGAGTGAGTGGGAAGATCATGGGAAGCATCATGAGGAGTGCTAGTGTCTTACACAATCTAACTAATGAACAAAATTGGAATTTGAAATAAAATAAAGAATAACCTAAGTCAAGACTCTCAGTGGTGTAAGTACCCAACCACATGATGACACAAGTTCAATGCACATCCAAATATAATAACACCAATTCTAGACTTACACAAGCATCATGGAATGATGACATGCAATAAAGAATGGAGAAAATACAACCACCTCACAACTAGTGATAGAGTGCTCACTCACACCATCAACACAAAGAAAATATGAGGATAGAAGGAATTAATTCCTATAATAAATTTGACTCTTCTTGTATCCAAGCCACAACAAAAACCCAAGGATTGGATTTGTGACATTCAAACCTCCCATTGAGCATGCTATAAGTGTTCAAACATAAGGGAGATGTGACAACTCACCTTAGTCTCATTAGATATTGACTAAACATAATCAAGGACACAAACACAACACAAAATGGGTCACAACTAACAAAATAAACAAGATTAAAAACATAACAAACTAGAAAGAGTGGCATGATCGAAGTCAAGTGAAGGGCTCGATTATGCAAGCCTAAAACAATCTACACTAAATTGAGCACAACTCTATCATTTTATGAGTTGTTATGGAATAATCAAAGTCATTTATTTCTAATGAGATTAAGGCACAAAATTTCATACACAAAATTACAAGATGTGAATATTCATTTCAACCCAAAGATGTTATATGCAATCATTTATCTACTCAAGATGTGACAATGAAATGTGCAATCACATACAATTTCCAAAATTGGGAGATGCTAACCACAACATAATGCCATTAAATTTAACATATAAATACACATCTAACATGAGGAATAACATGTCTAATGCATCATTTTCATCACAAGATCAATTTTTTGGACTATTCACGAAAAAAATATTTCATTCCAAATTAACATTCAATTTCAACATAAATCACAATATTTACATGGTTACAATAGAGAGAGCACATCCCAAGCATGGATGGATCACATTCCAACTCAAATATGAGATATATATATATATATATATATATATATATATATATATATATATATATATATAATTTCATTTTCTATGGTTTAACAAAAATTCACTAATAACCATATATTACAAATGGATGATAATTTTTTCCATTATAAAATAATATAATAAGAATCCACTAAGAGCTACTAAATCTTCATGGAAACTCCATGATACGCCACCATGATTTAAATGAGTAATCTCAATGATGATCAAGACCACTAAACCATTGGCATGAGACCCTAAGACTCACCCCTCTAAACTTAGAATAGACCACCATGGTTAGCAATTAGTCACATAAAAAAAACACTTCAACAAAGGGTTTCTCATTTACATGTTGAAACACATGATTCTAAAAAAAAGGAAGATGAGGTGAATTTAGGAAAAGTTGTGTCCCCTCTATTCTCCAAAATCAATCTAAGACCGAATAGACCTCTGGTATGAAATAGTAAGTGCTAAACAGTCATATTTGTCCAATGTAATACATCGTGCTTTAGGCATCCTTTTGGTAATTGAATTATTAACTCATATGATTTATTATTTGTTAAAAAATACAACCCTTTTCAAGCATTATGTAATGCCTTTAACTTAATCTTGTGTTGATTATTGTTATATAATACAACATGTTTAAGGTATTATGTGTTGCATAACTTAATCTTGTATTTCTAATTATTATACAATACAACCTATTAAAGGCATTACGTGTTGTAGAGACAAAACTATCCACTCCTAGACCTAACCTCCTAAGCATTCTTATAATGCTATTAACTTATGTAATTAGCCCTTAGAAGGAAGAAAGGTGCATTTTAATACATGACACAAATTCCAAGGCAATAATACATTAATTATATGTCTTGAAACCCTATACTCTACAAAATCATATCAAATTACAATTTCTAAATTTCAAAAATAAAAAATTTAAAAATGATTTTCCAAAAATCCAAAAATAACTAGCTTCCACTACTAGGTAACCTTCATTTCTCTTAAATTTTGAAATGTACTTAATCTAAAACATTCCAATATACCCTCTTGACCAAAATCTCTCCAACAACACACTTATGCAATCATAAAAAAAGTAAAGGAAAATTTGCAAGTGTTTGGATATAAAATAATTTATATTTTTCAAATTTCCTAAATGATAAAAATAACAAACTTTTAAAACTACCTAAAGGCTCTAAAACAATATCAAAATATTCATTTACCTACAACTACAATATCCAAGCTAAGACTTCATTTTGAAATCTTGACATAGATTTAAGACATTATCCAAACTTACATATTAAATCTACAACAAAAGAATGAGAAATAAAGGTCTTATAAATCCAATGCAAACACGAGAAGATATGTTCTCCTTTAATGAGAAAAATGTAATCACCACTCCAATCCACTTGGACAAATATCTCACAACTTTTGTCACAATCATTTGAAGCAAGCGAGGATTTGAAGAATACACACCCCTTTTACTCTCTTGATTTTCACAAAAATAATTTTTTACATATTAGAGAATAGAATGAAAAGAAAAATCACTTTTTTCTATAAGATAAAACGTAAAACATTTATCTCATTTTCCTTTATCTCTCTCACACACAACTCACTTTTAGCTAATATATAATTTCAAATAAATATTTCATGTCATTCCAAATATCTAACTTATAAGTCAATTGATAGCTTTTAACAAGTTAGAAAATCCTCCCTCCCCCCCTCTCTCTCACACACAGAGGAAGCCTACTTCATTTTTTGTAATAGAAATGTGAAAATAACTTTAAATTCATCGATTTAATTTCAAATGTTTCCTTTAGAATTTCAAATGCATTTTAACATTTTACTAATCCATTAAATAAATTTCATTCACAACAACCAAAATGCACATCATAAAATAAATGAAAACACTCAAGAATGAAACCAAGTTATTGGGCTAGTATGACTAGTTTCATAAAGTTGTCGTGACATATAATCTTGAGAAAGTAAGATAGGTAAACATAAACAAATAAACAAACCTTGTTAATAGTCTCCAATTAACTATTGGTATTTTCTCTAATAATTAATTCAAACATTATGCACATCTACCCAACATGTAACAATAGTAAAAACACAGTAAAACTAACCAATATTACATAATACATTATTCAACACTAAAATTTCAATTATGACATCATCATATAGTGCAAACAATACAATATTTAATATGATTTTTTTAAATTAGTCCTAAACATGTCCTTTAGCTTAAGCATAAAATCAAGAGAAGCAAGATACCATGGGTAAGTATTAAAAAGTACATATTTAAATTTCATTTGTTTATTTATATTATTGAGTTAGTTGATTGGCATTTATTAATATTATGCTAAATTTTAATATCATATAGTCGTGCATTGTTCTTGATTTTTATTTCAAATTTCAAATAATTTTTAATGCATTTTATATATTTTTTGTGTATTTAATTGAAATATTTTTTAAGTTTTATAATTTTCATAAGGTGGTCTATTGAATCAAATTTTATAAGAGTATTATAATAATCATACATTATTTCTTAATTATATAAATTATTGTCATCATTCCATTGTCGTAGTTTATTAAATAATAAAAAATTACCACAACCAATAGAAAAAATGACTGAAATTAACATCAACTTCAACATTCATGAATTAAAGTATGTCAATTTAACAATAATTTATTTTGTTAAGATGAATATTACATATACATGGTGAAAATTCCTATTTAGATGAAATAAATCATAATTTTGTGTGTGGAAGTGTACTACAATTGAATATAATATATAATATCATAATTTGTAGTTTTAACAAATGTCTTAGAATATACATTTTCTTTTAGCCTTTTGTCAAAAAGAAGAAATTCCTAAAAATGCATTTGAGGTTGATTTATATTTACTTCATATGTCTGCATTAGTATGTCATACTCTCCTTTTAAACAGATTGGCTCAAAAACTTTGAATTATAATAATTAGTGCCTTGAAATTGCTTTATTGCCACTTAATTATTGTGTGGATCATTTATTTCAATAGGCTTCTTATCTAAATGCCTCCTAAAGGACAATATTCATCTTATATAATAATAAAAAAATGCCACTTTCCTTCTTTTGTCCCCGAATCAATCTTAAGGGTGATGTAAGTGCATATGGCTAGATCTAGATGAAACCTAGATTATGCACTGAGAAAAATAAGTTAGTATATATTCTCATAAAGTGATACACATAAATTTTCCCCTCGAGGAACTCATTATGTTACTTGTGAGACATGACAAGATGCCTTGGAAGAGAATTGACAAACAAAAAGTAATACTAAAAGGAAATGACTAAAATAAATGAAAAGAAACTATTAAAAAGTAAAGTGTTTCTTATTAGGAAAAATAGGTTTTGAAGGGACCCCAAAACCCTTTACAATGAAGGAAAGTTGCTAAAAAGAGAGAAACATGAACACCCGGAACCCAAAAAAGTAAAAAATGCTAACAAAAGATCAAAATCAAAGTGTTGTAGTCAAATGTATGTACTTATATTGACTTACATACATTTTTTGTTGATAAAAATGTTGTAAACATATATGAAATGTGGAAAAGTAAATGTGTTGTAGGATGTTAAAATAAGAGGAAAAATATGGCATTGTGTGTGAGGAACCTTCTATGAGCTCTCGTGGCTAGGGCTTGTCTCTAGTCATTGTCAGTGGCTTTCCTTCATCTGCAAGTGTGGTGTGTAGTGAGTGGGGGTTGGTTTGAGGGCTTTACATGTTGGAGGGGTGGTTTTTGGATTTCCTTTGCATGTGTTTGGAACTGTTTGGTGGGGTTTTGATGCTCTTTGTGGGGGTTCTCTTTCCAGAGTGTGGTGTTTGAGTTCAGACCTTGGACTTTGGTTTGTTAAGTTGCAAATTTGGTTCTTATGTGTTATTTTGAGGGGATTTTTAGTTTATAACCCTAGGTCTAACGTTAGAATTATTTGTTTTCATTGAGGTATGGGGTCATCGAAAGGGCCTGCTAAGGCCATTAACTTGTCCTTTAAATATGCAATTAACAGAGGAATTCATTCTTCCTTGAATCATGAGAAGGAAACTAATTTCTTAGCTAATTCCTTAGTAGATTTGGCTAATGCAAATCTAGAGGTCATAGAAACAAAGGCTAATGGTTTCATAGAGAGGAGTAAAGAACAACCTAATCTTGTTATTCAACCAAACTCAATAGTTGGGGATGTGCTATATTTAGCAGATCATGCCCTTATCTGCAAATTCATGGGCATTAGGTTTTCATTTCCTTTTTTGGATCATGGGCCCATTGGACATGGAACCTTGAGGGAGATATGGAAGTGATCATGGTTGTGCATAGTTATTTTTTTGTTGAGTTTTTAAGATTAGCAAACAAAGTTACTGCTTTTGAGGGTGGATTGTATTTCCACAATCAAACAAGCGTATTCATGAAACCCTAGCATGTGGGGTTTAATCTAGTGGAGGAGGTTCCTTCAAGAATACCTATCTAGGTGTGCCTTCCACGACTTCCAATAGAATTTTGGAGACAAGATATATTGCACATGATTGCCTTGTTGCTTGATAAGTCGATAAGACCTTCCAAAGAAACATTGGATTGTAAAGTAGTTTCTTATGCCCACTTGTGTGTTGAAATTGATTTGAATAAGATGTTTCCAAATTCTATGGAAATAAGGTTAGGGTCTCTTTCTTGGATTCAACAATTTGATTATGAAGCATTTCCTTTTAGATGTCGCATATGTCATGAATAAAGGCACCTACAACAAAAATTTCCTAAAGTCACTTTTTCTCATATTGTAGGGGAGGTTTTAGAGGAGGGTCGAATGAAGAAACATTCTCAAGTGTTATGGATCCAACAAAAGTCTCTTAAGAAGAGAGATTGAGAGAATTCCATGAATGTAGGCTACAAGAAAGACCTGGAAAAAGTGAAGTTGATAAGGGATTCCCTACTGGAGTCAGGTTCGATTTGGCCCATTGAATCTCACTTCCAAAAATGATTTTCCTCTCATAGAATGCAAGGGGTTTGAACATCCCTAGAAAAAAGGTTGTTCAAGGTTTGATTTGGATTCATAGATCATATATGTTTTTTTTACAAGAATACAAGCTCTTAGTTGAAGGAATGCATAACATTGCATCAAAACTTTGGTGGAGAGGTCAATGTCAATGTGTTGGTGCTCAGGGTAGTGTTGGGGGGTTATATTTCTTTTGGGACCCTTGTAAGCTTACCCCTCTAGTGGATCAACAGTAGACATTCGATTTTAGTTGTTGCTTCTAGTGTAGAATCAAGGGAATCTATTCTTTTTATAAATGTGTATGCTCCTACGAATATTACTAGTAAGGCTGATATGTGGACCCATATTAAATATGTGTTATCTTTGGCCCCTTTTATTCCATGGATCTTGGCAAGGGACTTTAATGTTATTGTGAGTTTGGTAGAGAAGCAAGGGGGGTTGGTAAGGTTGGATGTTACTTCTATGTTTCTTTAAGAGGGTGTTGATTCTTTGGGCCTAGTGGATACTCAACCGAATAATGGATAGTTTAGTTGGAACAATAGAAGATGTGGTAG